>JAHLJT010000631.1:236936031-237068435 GCA_031308135.1 Acheta domesticus
ATGAAGAGCGGAAAGAAGGGACCGAAGATGAACATTGGAAAGAATTCGTAGCTCATTTGCAGGATGCTGCCATCGAGCGATCCGATGTCGTTTTAGGACCGTTCTTTGTGGGCGGACAGCCTCACATCGGTAACAGTCGAATGGAAATTCGCCCGGACGAGAGGGCCTTCTTTGTTCAGGAACATAAATTCCATCCGGATCCAGGTCTTCTCGAACTGCTTTTCGATAGAAAACCCGACATCGATAACGTCACGAGGGCCGATATGAAGCATTACAAAAAAATTCTCGAACTCAGTTCCGCACACAGAATGCGGTACAGACCGGCCATGCCCTATAACACAAGAGACAAAAAACACAATTGGGTGAGTTGGAAATATCGTAATGTAATCGCACGTCTTTTTGCGGAGGAAAGACGGAGCAAAAGACTTGAAAAGATGAAGCCCAAGAAGAAGGGGAATGGGCTACGTCAAAAGAAGGGGCGGGGACTAAGTTTTGTGACGGCGCCAGACTACAAATATTGGCGCGATCCGAACACGCTCGTGGAGAGGCTGCGACTCTTACACGCTTCGCGGGCCGCCGGACACAAAGGACTCGACGGAGAAATAGTAGAAATAGAAGATGAATTGCGTGACGCCGGTATTATCGCTTAGCTCCTCTGGCCATGCAGAAGAACAAGAAGACGACCTCCTCCGTTCGACAAGGCCTCGCTGCGGAATTGCACGCGCCTGCCCGTCGTCGTTACGCAAGACGGCGGACGATCACGAAAGGACTCGATGATTTGTGGCAAGCCGACTTGGTCGACATGCAACCGTACTCCAAAAGCAATCGAGGCATGCGTTACATTCTCACCGTCATCGATGTGTACAGCAAGTACGCCTGGGCGGAAGCGATAAAGAAAAAGACCGGAGCGGAAGTCGTCAAGGCTTTCGATCGCATCGTGACGTCGAGCGGCCGAGAGCCCCGCTTCCTGCAAACCGATCAAGGCACCGAGTTTTACAATACCGCGCTCAACAAGTGGCTCCGGGAGCGCGGCATTCATCATTATTCCACCTTTTCCAACGTGAAGGCCGCCGTCGTCGAACGTTTCAATCGAACGCTCAAGGAGCGGATGTGGAGGCGTTTCACCGCCGAGGGGACGCGACGCTGGACCCTCATGCTCGCCGACCTCCTCCGAGATTACAACTCGACCAAACATCGAACCATCGGCATGAAACCGAAAGACGTGAAAGACGACAGCCTCATGCGCACGGTGTACGACCGAGTGAAAACGCTCGATCCGCGTCTCCTGAGGCGCAATCGATTTCGCGTCGGCGATATCGTTCGGGTGAGCACGTACAAGAGCTCGCCGTTTCGGAAAGGCTACGAAGCGCGATGGGGCACCGAACTCTTTAAAATCGTTCGTGTGCACCTCTCGAATCCCGTCACGTACTCGCTAGAAGACCTGAAAGGCGAAACGATCAAGGGTCGCTTCTACACCGAAGAGTTGCATCGCACGCGATATCCCGATCACTATTTAGTCGAGCGCGTCGTACGGAAAAAGGGTCCGCTTCGCCTCGTGAAATGGCTCGGTTTCGACTCACGCCACAATTCGTGGGTGCACGCGAGAGACATCGAAGGCGGAAAACCGAAGAGTCCTTGAAGTGGGTGGGGGGAACGATAGAGCCGCACTTCACTTCCTGTCTGCCGTCGTCATCACGCGTGTATAAGAAGGCTAACGGCAGCACGACGACCGTCAGTCTCGGTGCGAGAGAGGTGCTTTCCGCATGTGCGGTTACTCGCGGTTTTTCTGTACATCTACAGCGTTGTGTGCGGAAGCATGATGCGCTACGTGCGAAATGCTTTTCATTCAACATTCCTCACGAAACGACCGCCTCCTCCTGAACAGGACTACTCGAGAAAGAATCTAAAGAACGGCTAGAAAGCATCAATGTGTTGAGTGTGGAGAAAACGTGGGACGAAGTCGCCGAGGAGACTGCTGCGCGGACGGTGACGCCGACACCGACCGAGGCGGCGGCGGCGGCGGCGTGCGACGAGGACGCTGCGTCGACATCGACCGCAGCGTGGCACGAGAACGAAGTCTTCGTCGAGCGTGAGGAAAAACCGCTCTTTAGAACGATCCTCGTTCAAGAAGAATAAGAAAAAGAAGACAGATCCTCCAACCCATCATGACCCCACAGGTCCATCGCGGACCCACAGCTGTCGTGGATCTGCAAGGTTATTATCTCGACAAACGCTTCAACATCAAAGTGCTGTGCGTCAACCGCCAATCGAGAGACAATGACGATCCTGATCGACTCGTTCAAACGTTCGTCTTTCGTCCACCGCGGCCTTTCCATACATTGAGCAGCGACGACAAGAAACATGTGTGGTGGATCAAAAGCTACCATCCCGCCACACCGCCGTGGAGTAGTGGGAGTTACAATTATGACGACAGAGCTCTGTGATTAGAGCTGCTTTGAAAGGTGCGACAACCGTATACGTCAAGGGAGGTGACAAGAAAAGGTGGTTGGAGGAGTACTTGGAAGGAGAAGGCTGCTGTGTTCTCGATCTGGAGGATTTCGGGTGTCCTCTCCGCTACACGAGTGCTTACACGCGGCCCGCGACCTCTACGCTTGCGGCGACGTCAGCCTCGCTGGGCGTCACGTGATCGCCCTCTGCGAATGGTTGCGACATGAAGTGAAGGAAATCATCTAGGCGGATGTCCGCTTCCGTTCGAGGACGATAAAAACAGGCGGTTGTCCGCTTCCGTTCGAGGACGATAAAAAACTCGCGCACTTTTAAGATCGCTCTCCGCCGCTTCCGCCCGTCATTACGATGCAGAGCGTTCCGTCGTACACAACTCAGCCCGGACCGCTTGAGCGCATCAGACAAGAGACGCGCGAAGACATCGAGCGCGCCCTCCGAAAGTTTCGTGAAGTCGACGGCGCGCTTACACTTCTCGACTCGGAGACATGAGTCAATTGCCGATCGAATTTTGTGTCATTGGGTGCAGCCTCACCAGGTGGAGCGCGTTTTCGAGCGACTTCCCGAAGCCACTCGACAACTAACCTTGTGTTCAAGAACTTCGTGCGTGTAAGGAGCATTGGAATCGCGGACGCACGCGCATCGACGGCCCGCCGCCGCCGAAGCGAAGCTGCCGCTATTGCATCGCTCTCCGCCAGCCTTGCCGAAAACACTACTTGGAGGACGACGATCTCCCTCCGCTGTCGATAGAAGATTGCGTGTTTTGTAAACTCGGCGCGAACTGTGAAGTGAAAAAGAAAATAAAAATACGATGAGCTGTCTAGATAGCATCGCGGTCGGACTCGTTCTTCTGAACTTTGCTTGCGCGTTCGCTGCTCTTATCTGCTTAGCGCTGTGAAGTGAAACGATGAAAACGGGGGAACGATGTCATCGCCTCTTCCGCCCCCTTTCGTGGAAGTGTCTGAAGACGAAGCATCACACATCAATGAATAGTGCAAAATATGTCTCAACGATGACACTCCCCCTCCTAGAATGGCGCGCACGCCATGCAATCACTTGTTTTGTCTTACATGTATAGAAAGTTGGTTAAACAGGACCAACACGTGTCCTTATTGTCGCCGCGTCCTCAAACCTCCACTCGAACGCGAAAGACACCACAGCGCTTATCCCCGTCTAGTGGAAGACGTCATGGCATCGATGGTGGACGACACAACCCTTGTACAAACGATGATCCATCTCTGCAACGTCATGTGCACACTTCCCTCACCCATGAGGCCAACGGTTTTCCAGATTATGCGAGCCTCTGCAACACGTGCTCCTTCGACGACGCTCGGAACGATTTCAGGAAACGATTCGACAACATGCTGCTGCTGCAAGAGCTCGTCGCGCCGTGCCCAATTTAACGGAACGACTCAATTTGTATATTCCTCTTATCGACCCCAATGACTACAGCGATGACGACAGTTCTGAGGAAGAGTAGGATGTGACGTCATCACATCCGCCGTCGATTATAAAACGCCGCGGTGAAACGCTGCCGCCGTCAGTTCATCATGAGCGACTGCCGAGCAGACGCGAAGGAATTCTTCGTCGACTCGTCAGAGGAGGAGGAGGAGCTGGACGATGATGTGTTTGATGATCGAGTGAACTCGCAAGATGAAGAGGAGGACATAGATTTTTGCCAACTCCCTGACAACGTTGCCACCAAAGAGTACGTGCATGGACAAACCGACCGCGTTCGTCAATTAGCGGCGGACGATGCCGATAGAGCCATGCGGGAACTCATCAATCCTGTCACGACTTCGTTACAACGCGTGACCGAGGCTCAATCCAACTGTCTGCGCAGATGGAGCGAGGTCAGTCCCTATAACGCTGATCTTTGGCGCATTTCGAATACGGGGTATCCGCAAGAAGAAAAAGACGCCGCCAACAAAGGGTACGTCGACCGCAACATTCGAGATATCAAAAAGCTGCTAGAAAAATTTCCGCCACTCCGGTACAGCAAACTGGGAACGTCAACGTGCTGCAAACCCGCGTCGTCAACATGGCGCCGCCCAAGGCAAAGACAGACGCTGCCACGAAAGGATATGTGGACGACAAGATCCAGAAGGAGATTGATAAGGCACTTGTTAGTTTACAAAGGGCCATCGCCACCAGTGACCACGGTGACCGTTTGTAAAACAACCATGTATCATTTGTTTTCAACACACAAAAAACCGTGTATCATTTGCTTTCAATAAAAAAAATTTTAATTCTTATCGCTCTGTTTTCATATTTTTTTTCCCCTGTCACCGCCTCGTAGGGTTTCCTCCTTTTTACTAGCACGACCCCATTGCAGGAGGGGGAGGGGGAGCGAGCGCTAGGGGCCATTCCGGCGCAGACGCTAGAGGGGGAGGGGGAGCGAGCGCACACGCTAGAGGGGGAGGGGGAGCGGGCGCTAGAGGGGGAGGGGGAGCGGGGCGCCGCGAGAGAGGTCTCCTCCCCTCCACGCCCGGCAAGGCAGCCGACGCAGCAAGACATCGGCCTACGAGACACCTCCAGAGACGATGTCGTCGTAGCTCAGCGCCAGCGCGCTCGCCCGCCCGCTTCCGCTGCCGCGCGCACAGGAAGCGGGACTCGGCACGGTTCGAGCCGCACGCGAGCCGCGCGTTTTTGAGGACGCCGACGACGGCCCGCTGCCGCGCTTCGCCGCCAGGGCGCGACGCTGCCGCCGTTCGCCGCCAGGGCGCGCACGCTTGCGCACTTCGCCACCAGAGCGCGACGCTGCCGCCGTTCGCCGCCAGGGCGCGCACGCTTGCGCACTTCGCCACCAGAGCGCGGGGGCAATGACCGGGGACGGGCAATGACCCCGGATGTTGACATCCGGTGACCTTGTTGACATGCGTGGGCGTTGACCCGTTATAAGTGGTGGCGCCGGTTGTTGACAAACAAGGGGCTGGGACCAGGAAGTGCGGGTTGCATCCGTTATAAGCACTTCCTGATCCCAGACCCGCCTATTCCAACTACTTGGGTTTCTAGCCATATGCGTGCGTGCGCAACGAAAATACAAAAGAAAAACCAAACGTCTGGCGTGACGCATCACCCCGAGGAGCATTCTAGGGTGAATAATGTTTTTCGTGTCGAGCACCTTTTGACTTTCTAATACTGAACACAAAATAAATTATCAACAAGTTCAATAATTTTACCCCGTTCCTTTCACACACATACTACAGAACTGGCAGTATTCCATAGATAGAAAGAAAAACTTGATGTTATCTGACAATTTACTGGTGAGTAACATTGTAATTAAAGTTTAATTAATTTAAAATATTAATTCCAAGATGTGTACACTTTAATTGTCGTAATTATTTAACGTATAGTAAATTAAATTAAATGTTATTATTTGAATAGCCTCATGATACGAATAGATTTTTCAAAGCTGTGTACTGTAAAAAGTATGTTTTACTAACTCCACTTTCATAACTGATATGTGGACATTCAATACATGAAGTAACTCCATTTACACAGCAAACCTCTACTTTTCTTTTCCTAATACAAACCTGAAAACACCTGACGAGAATAGTAAGAGTTCATGAAAGAAGCAATACACGTGTAAGAATAGTGGATGAATGAATGGTGGCAAAATCAAGAGATCACGTCCTGTGGAATAGAAGGAAAGTAACTCGTGATATCTTTACCTGACGTCTCGTATTCATTATCATAATACACATTCATTTAAATGTAATAATTTTAAGAAACAAGACACACTATTCACCAAGGAAAGGGCAAAATATTAACTCTCCTTTTGTTACGCAAACTCAACTATACAGAAAGAGAAATATGTTATATTTCTTTAATATAAGCATACGCGTAATTTTAAAAATAATAATGTTAAAGGTTTAAGGTGGATATAATGTGCAAGGAAACATTTAAATAGTTTTTCAGTAAGAATACCATTTCAAGTAAGTATAGAGAACAATATCCCAAAGTGACCCTCTGCATTGCCCTCCCTCCTCTCCCTCTCTCTCTCTCTCTCTCTCCGCACTGCGCCCGCTGTTCCTCTCTTCGTACGCCCCCTGCACTGCCATCCCTCCACTCATTTAACTCGCAAACTTTATCATCAGTGTTATATTTTTGCAATCTTATTTGTTTGTTGCTGTTTGCAATATTCGAAATTACAGTGTTCGCCGAAAATGAGTCCATACCCACTTTCTTTGCCGTTCTTTGCTACATACGAGGAAAAAAATCAAAGACAAAATTTGGAGCCGTTTTTGAGAAAAAATCCGTCAAATGGTTTCAAAATTGTCTGTTTCATGCAAATTTACGCAAAAACCTCTCATATTTGACAAAAATTGAAGATCTTATTTTAAGGTGTGTCTTTGGTGAACAGAAATTCATTAAGAAAAATATACTTTCAATATTGTAGTTGTAAGAAGACGCCGAAAACATTTTAAAATTTTGCAATTTTCAAAAATTTACGGATTTTAACGAAATTAACTGCACATCATTTATTTACAAGTTCTTCACGTTATTCGAGGACAAGGATTAATTAAAAATTTGGAGGCGTTTTCAAATCGATTTTTCAGTATCAAGGACCCACAAAATATGAATTCAATCTACTGTGTGTTTGAGGAAGGAATTTACTATATTCTGGAACAAGGTATATCTATTTTATCGTTACCACGGAAATTACAGATTTTCGACTCAATGGAATTTTACAATTTTATGGTCGTAAGTCCTGGAAAGCAAGTATTTGCATTCACGTGATATCGAAACTTTAAATAATTAAATATGGTTCTGCTATAATGCACAAAAAATAGTTCAGAAGCAAAAGATCAAGAAATGCAATAATTAGTATTTTACTTTCATACTTTATCAACCAAGGTGAATCGTTTACGATTAACTGTCAGGATTAGTTTCCTTCTGAATTAAAGACAACTTCTGAGGTATTCTCAATATATAAACTGCATTTTTTAAAGAAAATGTATGCATTAATCTACACCAAAGTAAAATTACAATAGTGAAATAACAACTACTTAATTTCATTGCGGTATATTCATATTTTTTATCAAATTCATTATGGTTTTTCTCCGATGAAACGTGTACACGACATTCAATGTTCAATGGAATTCACATTACGCCACAGCATGCTTCAAGATCCGCATCTCAGATGAACATGCAACAGTAATTGCCTGCAAACCGAAGACTCGCATTTGCCACTCAATTACGGCAACCGTATTCCCATAAAAGAGCGAAGACGCGGGCGATAAATTTACGACGGCACAATGGAGGTTTAGGAATCAGCGGGTTCTGCGAAAATTCGTCTCCCGTGTCTTGCGGGTCCCTCTCTCTTCGGGTGGTGAAGTCTGCTCCAACGGTGGGCGAACGCCTCATCAGCAATGCGAGGTCCTGGCGGGCAGTCGCTTAGTTACCAGGCCGCGAAAGGAAAGGAACAAACGGGCCTCGAGTCCGCGGAGGCGGTCAGTAGTTTAAGCGCAAGAACCCGTTCCCGGCTTTTGAGGCGGCTGTCGTGTGGCGATTACCTTCGCATTAAACTGCGCCTGCGCTCATGAATTTCATGCCCGCCCGGGCGGGCGGCGTGGGCGCGAGGCGAAGCGCCAATGGACGACGAGGAGGGGGCGGCGGCGGCGGCTGCTAGACGGCCAAGAAGCGGCGCTGGCGCGGATATCGGAAAATCGGCTCAACGAGAAGGGGAAACGGATTTAGCAACGAGATAGGTACCGGAATAGGCGGCTCAGAGCAGCAGTTGATGTCACTGCAGTCCCTCTGATCGGGAGGTCCTAGGGTTACACTCTCGACGATGGCAGGGTTTTCGACACTAGCTGGGTCGAATTCATTTGCTGTCTGGAGGAGAATTCTAGCGGTCGGCTGCTCTGAAAGGTAGTTTTCCGTGGTTTTGCCGATCAACACCAAGCGAATGCCGAGGCAGTACCTTAACAAACGGCCACGGACGAGGCAGCATCTTTCCTTCCTCGTCGTTGTCGTATCCTCACCCCTTACACAAACACACACACACACACACACACACACACACACACACACACTAACATGCACTACATTACTACACACGCAAGAAAGATCACTCGGAAGCTCAGCGATGACCCGCTGGTGGGAGATATCTGGTGGGGGGAAATCCCGCAAGCCGACGGGTAGTTAGGCGCCGATCTGATCATTCATAATGGTGTAGTCGACGTGTGCAGTTGGTCAATGAAGATAACATGAAGGAGTGTCAGGGAGGTACGGATGTTAATGCTGGCGAAATGGAAAGGAAATAGACCTGGTCTAAGTATAAGATCCGTAAAAGTAAGACGAAAAGAGAGAAAAAAGGAATGAAAGAGGTCGACCAGTTTTGATGGAAGAGCAAATATGGAGCTGCAAACTAACCAAAACACATTGTGTATGTTGAAAATGAAAGAAGTTATTCCTGTTTTTTCAGCCACTTTTGATGTCACTGTTGGAAGTAATCTGACAAAGCGTCCCGACGCAAGAATCAACAGTTTGCTCCGCCGTTCTTCATCTTATTTTGCTGTAGATAAAATTCGCCAAATGTGATCGCTTAATATAGGTCAATCTACGAAATGTGTCTGACTACTGACCGCGGAGCAGGTGGTCATTTAAAAGAGGGAAGTTTTACATGAAATTTACGAAAAAATCAATCGGTCCACGGTAAAATGGCTGATTGAAAGAGATTATCACTAAATTGACGATTGCTTGATCCAGTTTCACTGTATTTGAAATTAAGAATTGAGATTAAGAAAAGCGGCAGGAAAGAGCATCACCTATATTTTATTCCTGATCAAAATTTCGAATACATTACTTCATAGTCACTGTTACATTTTAGAAACAACGCATCAAATTAGTTCGTCACTGAACTTTTTTTTTTGAAGTTGAAATAATTCAGAATATATTTTATGTTACAATTTAATTTATTGTTTTCCTTCGATTTCTTTGTTTTTAAATTACAACCATAAGTAAATATTCCCGTTTTTTTATTAAATGAAGTCACTCCAAAACTGATTGCCTTTTCCATACTAACCACTCCCCCTCCTATAAAATACGTGGACGCGAAAAAGCCTACTTTATTGTGGTATGTTGGGAATGGCGATGAAAAAGCGGCAATATTGTAAATTCGACGTGAAAGGCATGAGCACATGAATTAAATGGTGACGGAAATGTCTGGAGCCATCAGATGATTCGGTAGAAGATCCGGTAGTAATTGTGTCTTCAAAATCAAGAGCTGAGGCGCTGAGAGAAATAAAGAATTGGCGCCCTTCCGTCAAGATGGTCATAATTAGGGGGAAGATTTTAATGAAATGTTTTTTTCCCTTTCACTTTAGAACAATGCCGTTTCGTATAGAAATTAATTTTATGTTATGACAAAAGGAAAATACCGATTTTTATATGTCATTTTGTTTTTTGCATTTTTCGTCTATTTCGACTAATAAGTCATTTTCTCCCTTTGTCGTAATTTTTAATGCATTTTCCGCTGATTTAATTGATTTTAATATATTTTTCATGGCACTTGCTTCATACAATATTTACGAGATGAAACAAATGTTCTCCATAGAATACCTGAGTAGCCTATTCTATTTCATCGCCGTTGTGAGAATGTGATATAAGGTTATGACGGAATGCAACGTTGTGACGCCTATCAGCGCCATTCTCGCTTCAGCCGGTTGCGGGATAACTATAGACACAGATTTCCTGGTAAAGAACTGCCAAAACCAAAAGTTTGCAAGCTGTGTTCTCTTGACCGAAGCTTTAATTACACACTAATGTATCCAACAGCTTTGAGTTGTTCATCTGAATTGGTTTTGTTCCGTTTTCATTAGGTCATTTTTCTTTGCTTTAGGGCATTTTAAAAACATTTTAAGAGTATTTTATTGACTACTTTTGGCGATGTATTAGGTCCTCAAAATCCCCCCCCCCCCTAGTCATAACTGAGTGTTTTTTTCAGTCATCGGATATTTGGTCTCCAGGTTCATCGAGTTCTGTTCTCCTTCACAATATCCCTCTATTATCTACACTATCGCTTTTCAATTGACATTCTTGTACCATGCCTACTTCTTAATTACTATATGTACCTATAGCTGATTACAATAACAATAAACGTTATCAAATATGATGTGTGATGCCACATTTAATTTGGTGGTTTGAGTGCTGGCGCCGAGTGCTCTGTCTTTTAATAAAAAAAGTATGATCTAGATAGTCTTAGCTGATCTGGAGGAAAATCTCCCCAGAGATGGAGCAATCATTCTAAATCTTCAAGATGACTCAATGGGCGAAGGTCACCTTAGATAATCTCACACGTTCTCTACAGGAGAGTTTCGGAGATCCAGGAGGCCAAGAAGTTCAGTTGCCCACTTTTCGTACTGAGATTTTCGGGCATTTAGTATTACCCGGTTTGGTACTCACAAAATACGGGCACATGAACAGTTCTTGGGTAATCCTGTTGCTATCTCGGCTTATGAATAGCCCATTATGAAGAGTAACACACACTTCCGAAATGATTGGTTTCCAAGGCTCACCTACCACCATTAACACTGCCAATGACTCCCCTCACCATTACCCCATTACAAAGACGACTGTGTCCACTATCAATTACGGCAGGATGTTGGCGCCTCTGGAATATTCGTTTACTAATAATATACTTACGGATACCATTAGTATCATAGAGAAATGGAATTTGTAGCTGAACACGATGAGAAACCACTCCGCGGCCAGCCACACCTCTCAAAGTCGTCCTCACATCCTTCAGAGCCAGTATCATTGGTAGTAATGGATTGGTTGATTGATTAATTGTTTAGTGATTCTTGGCGCATCAACGGCTAAGATAATTGTTCCCGAAAGTGTAGTGCATGCTTTATCGCTGGAGGTGGCGGTAATCTTCCCCCGCTGGATGTCGAGATCCGGTGTCGACCTACACGTCCATTTGCGGGGATTCTCCCCAACCACGTGTTTCCCGCCAGCGGGTACCACACCAGGCGGAAAAAGCTCCACTCCCCGACATGTGTGGTAAAGCAGTGCATGTAAGTATTTGTGTAAATAAGAAGTGAAGATAGGACAAGGAAGAGTAAGGGAAGATCGCGCGCAGAACAGACCGTGACCGGTTCGTTAGGGTACTGCTCTGGCATTAGGTAATGCTCAGGCCTTAAGTTACTCCTCTGGCATAGCTTGGTGTTGATCGTAGAAACGACGAAAAAATTACCGTTCAGAGTAGCCGGCCGCTAGAATTCTCCTCCAGACAGGGCCAGAATTCGACCTACCTATGTATACACCTAGGGTCGAAAAACTTGAACCGGGACTTGAACCCCACCGGGACTTGAACCCAAGGACCCGTTCTGAGGCACTGCAGTGACATTACTTGAGGTCCTGTGCCACTTAAGTCTGTTGGGTATCAATGGCAGTTACCGGAGAAAGCAACGCCCTGTGATCTGCCACTGCCGAGCACTTATCAAGGGTGCGGGATGATGATGCATGTGCTTTTTCACTCTTTCGAATTAGGGATGCGTCATTGATTTCGATGTTTTCGAAACATCAGTGTTTTTCTAAAATCATCAATGTATTTAACATCAATTTCTTGAAGCTGAGTTTTTGACTTCGATGTTTTGTTTGTGACGTTTTCACGTGTTAGATATTTTATTTTTGAGTGAAGAAAGCACCAACTTGTAAAATACTTATAATAATCGTCGTATATCCATAAATTGGAACAACATGAACAATGGTGAAAAATAATTAAAAGTAGAGATTACGTCGAAAAATGCAGTCTATATTATTTCTCAATTACCGTACCAAATAAAAGTTTGCTTATGGTGCTGATCATTTCTTGATTTTATTTCGTCAGTTAAATCTCAAGTAAAAATTAATAAAAGGGACCACTGTCAAATGACCCCACCCCGTGAATATTAATGATAATTAAAAGTTATAGTTAAGGTTTTAAAAACGTCGATGTTTTCATTTTGAACATCGACGTTTAGAAATATTAATGCCTTGTTGGCGATGGCACATCCCTAGTTCGAATGCACCGGATCGACATGATTGGAATTGATCTAATTCGTGATGTGACGATCCTGTCTCGATACAGTCATGCGGAGTGAGCAGAGCTATAATAACAGTACACGTCAGTTTCAAAAATTCGAATGAGTGATGCCCTCATTCCAATGAGCGATGACTCGCAAATGATGGACCAAACCCCTAGGCAACTTCACGCGCCTTTGCTGTTCCTTCCCGAAATCGAATGAGAAATCTGAGAACAATCAAAAATCGTGGGCGAATCCGTCAGTGTAATTGCGCATTGAACAATACAGAAGATGCTTATATCAGCTTTATCTCCTGAGAAGTCTGATAAGACAGGGTCTTCTAGTGATTGTGTTTGATGGCCGTAACCATAATTTTATTGAATGATGACAATGCACAATTTCTCAAAGTTTCATTCTATTTCAATAGTGGCTTTTCTGGGTACTTGCATTTTTGCCTGACGAAGTAATTAGGCCCAAAGAATTTCTTTACAAACAAGCTTAAGGTATTCTATTACAGACTTGTTCCAAAATTTTATAAAGAGCTTCATAATGTTTTAATAATTGCGAGGTGTACGAGATTTATATAACGTGGATATTGTTTGACACTCGCATGAACGAGTAAAGGCACTTGCTGTTGGTTGATAAATGTGATGCATCAGGAAGCAATACGCGATTCGAATTCTACTAAAGACACGCCAACTTACAAAAACAACTTTTGACTTATTCGTACAAAGATCGTGACACTTGTTTACGTAACTTACAAGAGATTCATGCAAAATTTTTCGGGTCGACATGACGCGTATGTTTCAACTTGACATCCGCCTTCATCGAAACTCTTAAGCACGGCGGCGCGAACATTGTAACTCTAATATCGTCCGCTTCTTCGACACCAAATCCGTCCTCCCACAACCCAGCTGTCCCCTGTGTCAGTCACCGTCGACTTTTTACCGCCTCGAGAAATTCAAATGAATCGATCGCCCACGCTCGCCGCCCCCAAAGCCACTGCCCACTGCCCATCACCGCCGCCACCGCCGCCGCCGCCGCCACCACCAACGCCCCCGCCCCCACCACCAACGCCCCCGCCCCCACCCACGCTCCCGCACGCACCTCCACCACCGCCAACCCCCGCCACTGCCACCGCCGACACCATCGCAGCTGTCACCGCCCCTGCCCCAGCCCCCGCTACCACCACTGCCCCGGTCACCGCCCCCTCCTCGCCCCTGTTTCCACCACTGCCTCCGTCACCGCCACCGTCACCGCCAACGCCTCCGCCGCCCCGAGCGTCCGCCCGCAAAATTGAGAAGACTGACCGGACAAGTTGATGCGCGTGTCACATTTTTATGTGGCGAGGACTGTAGGTGGGAGCTGTCGGCGCGGCGCGGCGCGGCGGCGAGGGCAGCGCCGGCGACGGCAGAATGCAGCAGCACCTTCTTGCGCCGGCGCGGGGCGGCGCGGCGCGGCGCGGCGACCGGACTCTAAGTGACACGGCGGAATGCCCGCGGCGGACGCGGCGCTTTTCAACTGTCTCCGGGCGCTGGGGCCGCGCGCGCAAGAACAGGGCTGCCGGAATCCGCCCCACCCCCCGCGCCGGCGCCGACGCCGACGCCCGGGCTAACAAGTGACGCGCCGCGCCGCGCCGCGCCGTCGCCGCCGGGAGCCGCACTCGCGCCCCGCCGGAGATAATTACCTCTCTCATCAGCGGCGCTGGCGGTGGCGGTGGTGACGGCGGTGGCAGGGACGGCGGTAGCTGTGGCGGTGGTGGTGGCGGCGGTGGCAGGGACGACAGTAGCGGGGGTGGTGGCAGGGACGACAGTAGCGGTGGCGGTGGTGATGCCGTTTGATGGTGGCGGTGGTGATAGCGGTGGCGGAGGCGGTGGTGACGGCCGCGGCGGCGGCGATGGTGGCGGTGGCGGCGGTGGCGGTGGCGGTGGCGGTGGCGGTGGCGGTGACGGTGACGGTGACAGTGATGATGGCGGTGGTGGCGGTGGGGGCGGTGGCGCGGCGTTGCCGGTAGCAGGAACGGCGTTGGTTGTGTTGGTGGTGGCGGTGGTGGTGGTGGTGGTGGTGGCGGTGGTGGTGGCGGTGGCGATAGCAGTGGCGAGACGGTGGGAAGGAGCGGGTGGTGAGGGCAGGGGCGGAGGTGTGGTGCAGGTAGGGGACGGGGTCCGGGGAGGGGATGTCGGCATGGGCGGGGCGGCTGCAGGGATGGTGCTGGGTGGGATCGGGTGCAGGCCTGAGGGGAACTGGATCAGCAGTGATGCCGTTGGCGGGGTCACGGGCGTTGACGAGCTCGGGGATAATGACGGGTCCTAGTGCAAAGGCGGGGACGACCCTCAGAGACTGGAAATGATGGTCAAACGGGTCGAGGAAATGCAAGGAAACGGAGATAAATGTAAACATACATATAATTCTAGAGAAAGTGTACTACATCGAACACAGCTCTATTTTTCAAACAGGTTACTGGATAGAAAGGTAAAGTTCTATGCCCATCATCAAAACGTAAATACAGCTGGGTTGTCAATACTTTATGGTGTACGCAGCTAGCTTTAAAGTTGGCGCGCGTTCTATATTGAAGCCCACAGTTCAGCGAAGTCCACCAAGCTGCTAGCCGACGGAGCGCGTGTAGGCCAACAGCGGGGACGCGTAATAGATTGAAGTTGGACTGCGCTTGAGTGCGTTGAAGTTATTGTTGTGGATTCCGTTACGCCGTTTTCGCAAGGGCTCTGTTTTTATTTTTTTCTGTTGGAATTGTTAGTGACTCGGTTCTGAAAGTGTACATCTACTGGCGAATGGCAACGAACTTGGTATTTTCTTTTCTGGCGAGTGGTCTACCCCGGCATTGTTTACTGTACGATTTGGATCGTGGCATTTTTTGTACAACTGAAAGCTCAATAAATTGTTATTGTTGGTATTCGAGTCTTCCTACTTTTTAATATATTTCTTTTTTAGCATATAAAACCCTTAAAAATGCTTTATAATAACTTGATTTTACAATGATTTTGTAATAATTTTACAATTTCTGAATTCAGATTTCATCTTTTACTTCAGTATAGCAAAGAAAAATACATGGTTTTCACAGGCACGATGGTTAAATAGTGAGTGTGCCACATGAGGAGGGGACATTGCGCATGTGTAGTAGAGCTCCTATTATTCCTGTCCAGAAAACATGGGGTAGCACAATGCGAGCGACATTTTAATCGTCAAGAAACTTGTTTTTCCGGCGTTAGTAATTTTATGCCATTGGTTTTCTTGTGAATTTTTAAACTTTCTTAAACGAAATGTGAATGTAATTTTTTAGAGCCGCAGCTACCTGTCGAAAAGTTAGCACGTAGATGTTTTTGAGACGGCATTTAGAGTAGCAACCTTCCTCCAATGTGACGTCACTTCTCTCACCAGCAGATTACAGAAGAAGCCCCATACCATTGAATTCCGCCGTATAAATATACAAAACTATCATATGACCTCAACTACTGTACACCTGCCCATATGGACTAATAATAATAATAATAATAATAATAATAATAATAATAATTTCTTTATTAATGGCGAGGCTCAGGCCATTAATGTTTCCGAAAACCAATATAAACAAAATTCAAGTCACACAGAATCAGTTCCTTAGAACAATAGCCAAAACCCCATGGTCCGTTTCCAGCCACCAAATCCATAAGTAATTTAACCTCAAACTAGAAGCACAGCACATTACTAATCAATCCGCAAACTTTTAATTCAGATTAAATTAATTCCCTCTCTAATGCTGTTCAGACACGGCAAAAGCTTTATCCATCAGCCAAGAATTAAAAACAAATACCCAATCCATGTAAGAATCATCAATCCCAACAATTTTAAAAAAATGAGTCATCGGCTTGGGAGGGGGAGGCGGCTGAAGGGCAAGCCCCCCCCCCACTCCCACCCGCTCACAAGTGCGCTAATGTTCATGAGTGGTCACTCAAAAGAGAACTGTTGCGTCTCAAATACTGATACTCACTAGAATTTACTTTTTGTTTGGTCAAGCCAAGAAGGGAATCAAATTTTTGAGATTATTTTTTACAATTATTACGGTAACCCTTATTCATTGAACAGAGAAACAGGAAGACTGAAATACATTGACTTATTGACAAATTAACTTACCCGCTTCTAATCAGTATGCCACTTGTCTGTTTGTGAATAACAATAAGTATAAAAATATATTTGAAGAATTAAATCAAAAGCGAGCATTCATAGTCAAAATTCTTAACCTGGATAATTTTTGCTCACATTTGATAACGTGTTGAGAAGAAAGTCATCTCCCAAAGCAAGAATTATAACAAAGAATGATAATGACTTTTGATAAACAAACCTCTGAAATAATACTTAAATTGTTTATTGCAATTAATTACAGTTGTTCTTACCCGACTACTGCACAGTTTATCAATGAGTACAATCTCTTCCTAACGCGGTGTTATAAAAAAAAGTCTCTTCTCGTACCCAAGACAATATTCTTGTGGCTACAGGTGAAGCCGTAAATTAAACCGAATCAAAAATATATTTCTGATGTCCGCTTCCATTGCAACACGTCAGTCGTGCTCCATATATCCCACCGCTGCGTGGGCCGCTCTATTGTGCCGCCAGATGGAAGATGTCCGAAGAAATAGAGCTGTAACTTACCCGAATGCAGCGGGGTACGTACCCGACTCTGTTGTAACGGCGCCACAACAAACTCGCGCTCAGAGCGACGTCCTGTCCGGTCAGCTTTCCAAAATGGCGCCGCCAGTTCGGAAATAAAGACAAAGGAAGCCGGTCCGAAGTGTTGAAATGTTTATTTGAATGGAATCTGGTCAGTGGCCAGAACAAAGTCCCATTTTCTTCGCGTCCTTTTGTTCGAGGCGACGGTGCGGCGTGGAGCGGCGGCGGCGGCGGCGGCGGCAGTGGCGGTGTGAGCCGGCCCGCTTCTTTCGCCCGGCTCGCCCACAATAGCGTGTGCTGGCCTGAATTTTAATTTCCGCACAATACGACATCAATAGAGGCCACGTCGCCGACCTATAAATATAACGTAACAAAAGCAATTTGCGTCCAACACGGTACCGTCATCTCATAAAATACTGCCCTAAATGGGCGCGGGGTGCGAGCGGGGGGCGTGGGGGCGGGTGGGGGCGGGGCGGGGCGCGGGTGTGACATGCAAAGCGAGGGATGGCCTGCGGTGATGGCGCGCGCGCACCGAGTGGGGACAGAGGGAAAAGAAAATGTCGCGGGGGAAAGTGGGCAAAATAAACGAATATGGCGAGGGCGGGGAGAACATAGGATTGGAATATTTTTTTTGCCTGGTTAATTCGTATGAGCTTGCGATGACAGTTCGTAAGTGTGACCTGAGAAATGACGTCGACAAGAGGATCCTTTATGTCTGTACGTGTTTCACGATGTTGAAGATGAATAATTATCAGTATTCAATTCTATGATATCCTAGGATACCTATCCCAATATTTGTACTCGCTTATCCACTACTTCATTTTATTTGTGGTGCTTTTATTGCACTGAAGTCTTTTTTTAAACATTAGTAATGTTTGTTTATTTTTATCTTGATTTAAATAATAAAAAGAATATGATGGGGCGTACGTATTTATATGGAAAATATGTTTATAGTATTTAAATTTGCGGATACTTTATAAAAGAAATGGTTTCCGGATTTTTAAGTTTTGATTGCCGAAATAACGCAAGGATACCACATAACTGGAGTTGTCAGTTGGATACTCATTTTAATTATCTATTAACCAAATAATTATTATATATATTACTCATTTTCACTGCCCGCAGAAATAAAAAAAAACTTTATAGTATCTGGGCACGTGAGAGGTGACTACTGTTTCGTAAGATATCCAGATACTAGAGAGATATCCAAAAACAATGAAACAGTTTTGACTTGAACGGAAAAATGCAAATATTGAATTGTGTTATTCCGCGTATTCTAATACCAACTGCATTCAGATACTTAATGCGTCTTCGCTTACGACACAGCTACCGTCAGGCGACAGCAAGCCCAAGGAAGACGTCTTTCGCTGTTAGATATTTGCTATTCACGAATTGCGTTTTGGAACAGCAACTTTTTTATACTCCGAGTAATGAACTGTTGTGCTGTATAAATATAAGCTACTATATTTTTTGTACTATTCGCAAAGATGATTTTTGTTAAAATATTTAATTTATTGCGGCATAATACGAGAGTATTTAATTTGTTGTTGTTGTTGTTGTTGTGCAGTGTGCATTTTGGAAAACTAGCTTGTGTGTTTTGTTCATCAGCATTTTATTTGCTGCTATCCACTATTTATTATTATCATTATTTTTACAAAACGGCGTATAAGATCAAGGTAAAAGAAAACACACAAAAAGATCAATTTTCAACTACAGACATGACCAATTATGTCTCTCAATGTGTGTAATATGCTTATATTTAATTGCTGATCAAAGTAAAGGAAAAAAAGCGCTCTCCCCAACCTTGAAGCACAGAGCTCTCCACAACCTTGAAGGTCAGAAGACTCAATCTGCGAAAGATGCGAGAAGGCGCTTATGAATTCCAGTCGGGGAGCGAGCGTGCGAATCGGCCGACCTCGCAGGAGAGGAGCGACCAGAGTCAAATGAGCCCCACGAGCGAACGGCGTGAGAAACAGAGGAGGAGGGGCGGATCGCGGAGGAAGAAGCTGGTGATGGGAGAGGGCCAAGAGCAGGGCGATGGCACAGACTAAGGATGTACATCTTTACTCTATGGTGATGGTGGGGGCGTGGTGAGGGCAAGAGACAACCAGTGCAAGAGCCAGGTGAGAGTGAAGGCGAGGGCGAGGGCGAAAGTAAATTCGAGAGCGAGGGCAAGTGCAAGGGAGAGCAAGAGCGAGTGAGAGCTCCAGGTGAGGATGAAGGCGAGGGAGAGTTCTAGGGCGAGAATAAGTATGAAGGGGCTAGGGCGAAGGCGAAGGCGAGAAGAGGGTCAGGACGAGAACAAGTTCGAAGGCGAGCAGGAGGGCGGCGGCGATGTCGAAGGCTAAGGTGTGGGAGAAGAGGAAGGCGAAAGCGATGGCGAGGTGAGGTGAGGGCGAGGGCGAGGGCGAAGGAGAGTAGAGAAGTGAGGGAGAGAACAAGTTCGAAGGCGAGCAGGAGGGCGAAGGCGAAGGTTAGGGTGAAGGGGAAGGCAAAGTGAGATGAGGGCGAGGGCTAGGGCGAAGGCGAGGGCTAGGGCGAGGGCGAAGGCGAGGGCGAGAACAAGTTCGGAAGCGAGCACGAGTGTGAGTGCGTAAAAATCCCAGCATTATAAGATTTAACATTCTGATAATAAATTACTAAACAATAAGACACTAATCCTAAACCATCCTATCCTAATAAAATTCTGATTAAATTAGTTCTAATAATTAAAAACATCATTGACAACACAAATATTAATACTAACAAAATAAAACGAGATAAATTCTCACCTATTATATAACTATCTCTATAGTAAATAACCAATGAAGAAATATACATAACAAATCTCGGTTGGCTGCGGCGCGCTGGACCCCAACGCTAGCGCGCGCCGCGCGGCCCGCTCTGGCCCGCCCCGCTCTAAATAGCCGGCGCGGTGCGGTTTCGCTGCGCCTCCTCGCGTCATCTTGGCTTCCGCCTCCTCCTCCTCAGCTTCCCTCCGCCCCCGCCCCGCACCTGCTGTCAGCCCATCCCAAGCATGTCTGTTGCTTACTCGCCCAGCCATTCAAACGCTCACTACGCACACGAACACGTTTTAGTGAAATAATGGCACAAATTATGGGTGCAATTCGGGTGGGGAAAAAGGAATACGCTAACGTCATATCATTCACAAAATGCCTCCGTATAAACAGAATTGGGGTTTGTACTGGCATTACGACGATGACAGTTTCTGAGGTATCTCCCACACCTACATTAATACATTAACGAGGTTATTACGTGAATACTTTGCCATTGGCTGAAGATATTGTACTCGGATGTTGTTTCTAAATTTGTTGCTCACCTTAGGTTATCTCTACTCAAATAATCTCGAATAATAGAAGCAATGTTTGATGAAGAACACGAATTACAAATTGAATCATTGGAACCTCCTCAAAAAATCTCAAGATGTCTACCTAAACAAAATTTAACGGTCAAAGATGTGCGGTGAATCCTTTTTTCTCATCTTTCCCAAACCTTACGACAATCGTTTCTTTGACATTGTTTTGAAGTACGTACCCTTCTACCACATTTGTAACAATTGTTTCCCTTTAGTATAGGTAGTATAACCCTCCTTTTGTCAATTACGGCTCAGATAGCTCGGGTCAACGGTTGATGTCACTGCAATGTCTTTGACTTGGAGGTCCTGGGATGCGAGTTCTCACGGTGTTTCGACACTTGTAACGGGTTTTCTACACTAGTTACATAGCTAGGACGAATTCAGCCACTGCCTCGAGGGGGATTCTATCAGTCGCCTGCTCTGATCAGCAGTTTTCCGTGGTTTCTCCGATCAACACCAGGCGAATGCCGGAGCAAAATCCTAAGAAATGGGCCACGGACAGCGTGATTTCTTTCCTTCCCTTTCCTTGTTCTATCCTCTCCCCTTACACACACTCACGTGCGCTACACTACCACACATGCCGGGAGACCGGAAGCTTAAGAGCGTGACCCGGCTGGGGCGGTGTCCCGCTGGTGGGAGATACCTGGTTGAGGAGAAACCCGGCAAGCCGACGGGTGGGTGGGCGCCGGATATCGCCATAGAGCTGGCGAAGATCACTGTCACGTGTCTCAATAAAACCTACACTACGCTTACGGGACGAATGGCCTTAGCCGTTGACGCGCCCGAAAACACCAATCAATCAATCAATCCTTTTCTCAATTTATCTGAAAGTGTTGGGCATTTTTTTTCTCCCCGTAATTTCCTTCCTGCGACTTTGATCACGATTCGCACCCCAAATCACACTTTATCGCTGCAGCTGCGATCTTCGCTTGCGCCCGGACTTCGAATACCTCTTGGACGCCACTTGGCCTTCTTCGAAACGTCCGTCGGGGTCGCTGCCAGCCTTTTTCCCGTCCCGAGCGACGCCCCGCCGCGACGTCTCGACGAAAGAAGGGAGGTTTATAAAGCGGTCATGACTGGATGTGTCCGTCGCAGGGGTTTTTGCCGCTAGAGGCCTCTGCTGGCGCCCTCGCCGCGCCGCGCCGCGCCGCGCTTCCTCGTAAGTCTTTGCTGTGCCTCCAATAAGTCTCCGCAGTTCACCATTAAGCGAATGCCCTCCCAGATTTCCGACGAAAACCAGAGACACGGTTTCTTACAGTGGATGACTCACAATTGAATTGAATAGGGGGCGAGAAGACGGCAATGGTGTATGTAAATGCATTATTATATTGTGTAATTTTCTTTGTGCAGTGGACGGAAAATCCGATTAGAGGGAATTATATTTGAAAGAGCATTTGCTTTACATTTAAGAAATACGCACACCTCGGAACTGAAGATTCGTTGAATAAGAAGATTTCTTTCAGTGCGAGTATATTTTCTTATTCGGCAGTATTTTAAGCCAAATTCAATTTTGTCTAATAATTATGAAATACGATGATATTATTACATTTGAACTTGATGGGTTTAGTACATTTATTTTAAACTTCATTACTACGGTACACAGTCTCAGTTATGTTCTACTTTTATTAAAATATTATTCAGGGGATTCTATTTCGCAACAGATGCGGGAGGTAGGTTGTGCCTGTGGCTCTCGGACTGTCCTCCTGAAAGCGGCGATGTGGAGCGTGCGTCTGTGGCACCCTGTGCCGCACAAGGCCTCCGAGGAACAAAGCATTCCTAGGCGCGCGCCGGTTCGCGGCGTGGCGCGGCGGGCAGCCCGGCAGGCCGCAGGCGGGCGAGCGGGCGGAGGGGCGAAGTGGGCGGGTGGCGGGGTAGGTAGGTGGGTTAGCAGGGAGTTGTGGGGGGGGGGTCGACGTACTGGGGGATTGGGTGGAAAGGTGGATAGGTGGGTAGGTGGGCGGGTGGGTGGGTACATGGGGGGAGGGTAGGTGGACAGACGGGTAGGTGGGAGTGGAACGGTAGGTAGGTGGCGGCGGATGGGTGGAAAGGTAGGTAGGTGGGCGAGCTGGCGCGGAGTAGGTAGGTAGGTAGGTTGGCGGGCGGGGCAAATAGGTGGGGGCGAGTAGATGGGCGGACGGGTAGATTGGAGGTGGGCGGGCGACAGATGGATCGGAAAGGTAGATAGATGGGGCGGGTGGGTGGAAAAGTGGGTAGGTGGGTGGGTTGGCCGATAAATGGGTGGGTGGGTAGGTGGGCGGACGGGTAGGTGGGGGTGAGTGGGAGGAGGGAGTGGAAAGGTGGGTAGGTGGGTGGGCAGGAGCGTAGACCAGACCTGTGTAGCCGGGGAGTTGGAGCAAAATAGTATTACATTGGAGTGGTTGTATGGTAGTATGCTTGGCGCCTGTTACATGCAGTCAGTTGCTTTGCGAGGCCACGAGTTGTTGTGCTGTAAGCCAGGGCCAAAGGGGTGGCGATGAGATGGACGAATTACTTCATGTTTGTGGAAGACAATGCGGCAACTTAAATAAGGAAAACCAGATCAGGAACCCGAAATTGAAAAAAAACAATAGAACCCGAAGTGATAGAAACAACTATTCTCAAAAATAGAATTGTTAAAGAGACGAGAGGATAATGAAGGTAGACGACAGGAAGAGAAAGTAGTAAAGATGAGGAAAGAATGGTATCAGGAACAAAATATCCGAGAGAAGGTGCCGGGTCAGCAGTTCCAGGACTGCGCCAAGTAGGTCGGGGGCCATTGGCGGATCCAAGGGAGGGGGAGCTTGGGGGCCAAATCCCCCAGAAAGGCCCAGAGTTTTCGTTTGTTACCTTCTTTCATTTGGCAAAGTTGATTTAAATATTTATGTTAGAATTATGTAATTATTTGAAAATAGTATATTCTACAAAACAATAACAAATGTTTATTATTGAACAAAAATTCATGATGGCCCCCTCCAAAGCGATCGGGGGCTGACGCCGGCTGCCCCGCGGGGGCGGGGCGAGCGACGCCGCCAGGTGGGCGCGTGGGGGCGTGCGCACGCGTGCCTGCTGCCCGCCGCCGCCGCCGCCGTCGCGATTTGTAACGAGTCGCGCCTCTGGCGGCGGCACCTGTGAGCGCGCGCTCGCCGCCTGACAGGCGACAGTCGGCGGGCGACAAGCGACGCCCGCGGCGCGCATGGCCTGTGCCACGGGCGGCGCGCGGCGACGCGGCGACACGGCGTGACGCGGGGAAGGCGCGGCGACGCGAGATCGACGCGATTACGCTTCCGACCGCTGGAGCGCGATCGAAGCATTGGCTCCTGCCTTCCGGAGAGGAGACGTGTGGTAGGCTTTCAAAGTGTCTCCCAGCGGCTAGGGCAACAGTAATTGATGAGACCACCGGACTAGGTTAACACTCAAAATATTTTATGCAACCGAGATGGGTAGGCAGGCATGCGAAATTTGGGCTTAAGAAACGTCACGATCAGTCCACAACTATTCATCAATATAGTAGATCACATCGTGCTCGCTTATTGAGAATGACCCCATTCGTATATTTTTGTTGATAAAAGATATTGAGAAAAAAATTGAACATTTCCTTGTGGCTTCATGCAAATAACTCCCCAGAATTGAAGTTTCAAATTCAAGGGGCCACGACATCCTTCAGGTAGATTAGGAACATCAGTTTTGGTGAATATCCTGCTTAGGTTTAGCCGGTAGCGTTTTGCATTGGCAGACAGACAGACAGATCAATGGGTGTTTTGCCGTAAACCAATTTTTCGATACCACAAAACGTAGATTCTGACTATACAATAGAGGAAGAGTAATAGAGGAAGTAACTTTCTACCTAAAAGAACAAGAATTATCCCCCTTTTCAGTAGTGGGGACGTACAATACGTATTTTTTGCCGTTTTACCTTCAGTTACATAACTTCCTCTATACTAGGTGTATAGTACGCGAGAAAGTAAAATAAAGTACACAAGGAAAAAAGCGGAGCAGAACGCTTCTACGGAAACATTAGCTTACTCCGCATTCCACATTGAGCCACATTTGGCCCCTACGGCCTCCTTATCCGCCAACATTTCATTCGAAAGTTCAAAGACTCACTTTCTCTACTACTTATGTAAATAACCATTTTTGATTGGGTAAAATTCTGCAATGTCAACAAGTGGTGCTGAAACAGCACGTACTTTCTTGCCTGTATTTCCACGCAAAGTTATTCCACGCAAAAATTTTCGAAAAATTGTACATGAACTTATTTCAAAATCTATCTTTAAGGAACAGATTTCATTCAGGAAAAAATATATGTCTGTAATAAATTAGTTGTGCGAAGATTCCAAACAAATTTTGAACTATTGCAATTTTCGAAAAATCAGAATAGTCAACGAACATGAGACAAACACCATTCTCTTAAACGTCCTTTCCATTACACAAAAACAAAATTTAATAAAAAACGATGGAGCCATTCTTTTTTAAATTTGGGAAAAGGTTCATGGGCTTCAAATAAAGTACCCCTCAAATTTAAAATATCGGGTTAAAATTCTAGGAGCAGCAACATCAGCCTAATCGATTGAGGAATATCAATTTTGGAGAAATCATCTGACATGTTTATGCGCTAGCATTGTTCGCAATGGAAGGACAGACGGACAGTCAGACGTTTTGCCGTTATTCTATTTTTCGGTATCAAGGATCAAGGACCCATAAACATGGATTCTGGCTACACGACGTGCTCTCTGAATCTGAATCAGTGAAATTGTTGCTGATTCAATCAGTGAGAGCCGAAGTCACTGATATCTTCAGTCGAAATGGGTAGTTTCGTTGACAATCAGCGAATATGCGAACCTTTTCGTAATGACCACCAGCATTTCACTGGTCGTCAGAGGTAAAAGTAGAGCGCCACCATCGCTCACTGATCGTTCAGTCGTCTTCACTGATTCAGTGAAGTTTCACTGATTGAAAAAGTGGACCCAATTTTCACTGATTTGTTCAGTTCAATTCACTGATTGTCAGTGGCAGGGTTATAACTGACACCATCAGTGAATAGTCACTGTCAATAAGAAGTTTTTCACTGATTCAGGCTGAGAGAGTGTAAGAGATTTTTTTCTCTAAACTTAGCAACTGGATTTATCCACTTTTTCGTTACCAGAGCCCTGTATAAGAGTTTTTCGCGCAGTATTTTATTAACTTTCTCTCTCCTCCGTAGCGGGAAAGTAAAGCGGGTGCTTGGGGTAAGTGTTGAAGATGCGTCAAGCCATCTGGGAGTGGGGAGGGGGGAAGCGCTGGCGACCGGAGGCACGCTGTGACTGTCGCGTCGCCGGCGCTGCAGCATTCGAACCATCCATCATGCGGCGCGGCGCGCCACGGCGCGTCCATTCATTACGGCGGCGGTGAGCGCGGCCGTGCTCACGCGCTGCGCCCGCGACTTAAAAGCGCACGTAATTTTAACGGCCGCCCCGCCCCCGCCCCCGCCCCCGCCCCCGCCACGGCCTCTGGCCACTCGCTGCGGCGGATTCACCAATTTCCCTCCAGAGGGCGAGGGGCAGCCTCCCAGCCGCAAACGGCTGAGTGAGCTCACGCCGCCATCACCTCTGTCTGCGTCGCGATTGCGACCGGGAGGTTCGACTCCAGACGGTGGCGGATTGTCCGCACTGAAGGAACGTCCAATCCAGACGGAGAATTGGAGCTGCCAGCTGCTCTGTTCCATAGGTTTCCGTGGTTTCTTACTCTACACTTTCGCCGGAGGACGGGTGATGATTAGAGACCGGAAAAATATGTAGTATTAAACGTCAAAATATGTACATAAATATGTAATGAAAATAGTAAGAATATGTAACAAATATGTAAAATGCAAAAGTTCTCTAATTAAATTACATTCTCTAATTAAAATTCTGTAATTAAAAACCATTTGCTTAGCAAGAAATTACATTTTGAAAAACTGCTCACTTCACATTATACAACTTTCACGTCAGTGGTAAGACATTCATCTATTGTAATTCAGGACCGTAGTTTAGCAGCCGGACTTATCGCAATAGAAGACATCGCACAAACTGGTGAGATCTACGACCAGCAAACATACACTGTAGCATCTTTATCGAAGTGTTACACGTCGGCGATCACAAAGTTTTCTCGCAAATTAAGTTTACAGATCACAAAACGTGGTGTAATTGATATTTTGGATTCCTAGATTTCCCCAATAATGTAGGAAAAAAGCTGATCAAAAACAACAACACATTTTCACAAAAAAATATGGAATTAAATTGAAGAAAATTGATAAAATGAGAAAATATATTGTCAAAACAGCAAAATAAGTAAAATATATAATACAGTACTAAATATGTAAAAATATGTAACGAAAAAAATTGATATTGTGTTAGGAAGGCTATGATTCGCCAATATTACAATTTTGAGAACGGTAGGTAGAAAGACAAAAAATATGTAATTACATAAAAATCCAGTCTCTAGTGATGATAGTACCGCAGGAGCACCTCACAAATGCACATGACGGTCCACGACACATGGAAGCGCCACGCGAACCACGCACGATATTTTCTTCCTCGTCCTTCTCTTGTACTCTCCCTTCCATATCATTGCAACTACACGCACCACATTAACACTCATGTCGGTAACCTGGAGCGTGCCCCAGCTGAGGTGGTGTCCGCAGGTGGAGATACCTCGAAGAGACATTCCTGCACGCCGGCGAGTATGTCAGCGCCGGATCTCACAACCTGCTGGGGAGGAACACCGCCTACTCTCGGGATAAATCTTCACACACCAGACCAATCATCGTAGCGATGCCCAAGAAAATGAAGGAATCAATCACTCAATCCAAAAAGCAACAAATAGGGAAGGCCGGAAAAGTCCCCTCCCAATGCTCTACAAATCAGGAAAGATGCTAAAGAATTTATTGTCAATTACATATTTGTTGATAAATAGCATCATGTGACAATGGAATTAAATGGTATATGTGAAAATGAAGTCTTCATAGAAACTTGAATCCTGTCTGCAGAACGGTTTACTTATTATAATGATACTCTGAATTTGGTCCTATTTAGAAGGTTGCATTGTGAACGTTGGTATTCTACGGTTGTTTGTGGAAGGGTGTGCATGTATTGTGACAAGTGAGTGACGGGTGGATGTTGTTTGTGTTGTGACATGAAACAATCCATTTAAAAATATTCATGTCTGAGATAGTAACGTACCTTGCTTGATGTCACTTCACGTTATATACACTGGCAAAACATTCCGAGTCGTTGATAACTTTTTTTTAAAAAGTATTACGTAGAAATACAAAACGTTAAATTTAATTTTAACTGAAATACATGCAGCATTTTGGGTCTGTGAATTCTTGAATTTCCATGTACTCTTTAAATTCAAACGACATAATTTTTATCTCAAATTATCCAAGAATGATGTTAAAATCTTCATTGCATTGGAAGGCTCAAAACTCGGAACAACGTTGAAATGTTATCAAATAATGTATATTTTTAAATTTGTGTACTTCAATGAACATAATATTGATTTGTGATACATATTATTGTATATATAATTACATACTATAATAATTTTAAGACCTACTTTTTGAATTTTAACTTACACAGTCTTTTTTGAGTAATATATTATTTAATATGAAGTTTTGCCGAGCTTTACGTGTGCTGTATTCATACATCAAATCCGAATTTGAGAAACGTCTTAGTCTCAAATGACGTCCTTGTGGGATAACCGTACAATAAAGAAGTTTTTTTTAATTCGTAGCTCATGGAAAGGTATCAGAATTGTAAATGTTACATACTGCATTTTCCGGCACATGAAATAACGAAGACATCCAGTATATTTTCTGGTATCATTAAAATCTATGAGGTAGAGTGTCCCGAATAAATATCATAAAAGTAGTTCTTACTCACTAGATTATGTTAAGCATTCTAAATACATTCAGAGAAGGTACCTCTTTTCATTACCGCAATGAAAATGTAATATCTCCTTTACATTCATTGCGTCTTAGAAGGCACATTAATTTCACTTCATGCAGAGTGACGTAATCTTCCTGTATTAAGACACACCCTTGCTTCTACGGAGCTGAATGTCCATTACGCCTCGCGAGATTGCCTCCCTAATGAAGCTCGATTTTGCTTGTTCCTTGGAGCGCGCAGCTCATTTGTGAAAGGACACGTGCTCACGCAGGCACACTTTCTCCGCAGCGAAGGGAGGTTGCTTGCAAGGTCCAAGAAAAACTTCAACATTCCTTCAAGGGAATGCAACATGTTCCATGAAATTTTTTTGCGCAGTGAAACTCAGAGAACTGTTCTCGCATGTTTAGTTAATCACTTAAAAAAAGATCATTACCATTTGATCTAACAGTTCAAATATACACGTGAACGTACCGATATATCTACTAAGCTACTCATTACAAACGTATGAAACCAGAACCTACTCCCCAGAACGTGCGAATGTAACCCTAGCCATGTCGATCCATTACATGTGATTGCTACAAGTATGGTTCTATCGATCTATTATCAGAGGATCGATACACGTTGAGCGAGGGATCGTGGCACCCCTCCGCGCCAGCGGCACCTGCGTTACAATGGCGCGACTTCGGGCGCTCGGAAAAGGGCGGCGAGACAATGCCGATTGGTCTCGGGGGCGGGGGCGACGCCTCCTGCCGGGCATTGTAACCGCCACCGCCGCCCGACACCGGCCTGCCCCGCCCATCACCCTGTAATGACGTCTTTATAGAGCGACGCTGTGAAGGAGGAGGAGGGTGCGACGGAGGCGGGGCGGGTGGTTGCTGGAGGTGGTGATGGTCACTGGGGGAACTTCAGAAACCTCACTACCCAGACGCGCCTACTGTGTTGGTTCACGGCTGCCTCTGTGGAAGGGACGTGTGTCTGTTGGTGATGTTTGGGGCTGATGACGTGTGGTGACGATGACTAGGGGGAAAGGCGGCGGCGAAGGATGATGACATGTGGTGACGATGACTAGGGGGAAAGGCGGCGGCGAAGGATGATGACATGTGGTGACGATGACTAGGGGGAAAGGCGGCGGCGAAGGAGGCAGGCGCCTACCCTGGTGCGCGGGTGGTGACGGCGGCGGCGACGGCGGCGGCAGCAACTGATCGCCGGAACATCCGCGCTTCACGGTGTGTTTATTGGGTGGCGCGGCTAGATTTTTGCCTCAGCTGCGCCTCCTCCCAGCTGCGTGCGCGGGGGCCCGGCCGGTGCCAGCCGCCGAAGCGGGCACGGTGGGAAGGAGGCACAAAAACGCAGCTGGTAGGAAAAGCGCGCACGAGGCGGCGCGGCGCGGCGCGGCGAGGCGCGGCGCGGGGCGGCGTGTAGGCGGAGGGGGCGAACGAAGATGCAGGCGCTCGCAATCAGCTGCTGCGGACGGACCCAATCAATGATCGGGGAGCCATTCACTTCACAACCGCTATTTCCTTCCCCCTGCAAATTTATGAATGCGTGATATTTTATTTTATGAGTTGTTCTCTTCTGTGTGTGTGTGTGTGTGTGTGTGTGTGTGTGTGTATGTGCCAGTATAACCTGAACGAAACCTAAAATTAATTACAGGCGTTGAAGTCTGGCGCAGTATTTTATTCTGCAATGTCTTGACTCAGCACTTAAAACTAGGTGACCCAACGAAAAACTTGTTCCCAAGAAAAATCGCCAGTAACTGGGTTGCGTGTGTTTTTATGACCATTTTCCAGGTGTTTCAGGTTGATTGATTGATGTGAAATTTAATTACGCAAACCGAATAAGAAATAACTTAATTGTTGGATAAAACAAAAACAAAATTATACCTCGCTAGTCACTTTTACTGTACGAATTCCTATTTCCGTCCCAACAGCACTTTGCTTTATTCTCACGAACTTTAGCAACACTTCTCAGTACTCATTCACGAGCACGTGCCATTAAAAGAATGAATTGATGTAATTGTGTCAGTTTGTTCTCAGTAATTCAAATTCTAATAATAGTAATTCAAATTCTAATGATATCAGGTGGACAGAAAATCACCTCGACACTCCAACTCAATATTTTAAGCACATCCCAAGAAAGATTTTAATCAAGTAGTACTGTAAGGCCAAATTACAATTTTGAAAAGAAATCTCACGGTACTATGAAAAATAACGTTTACCAATTGGACAACAAAATAGTAATCAGTACCAATGGGCATGTCCAGTTCACACAATATCATAAAGGAAATTATTTCACTGGCAGAAAATAAACGTATCCTTTGAAATTAGAGTTTTTAACTAATCAGTTACAATAATTGATTAGAGGCTAAAGAAAGGGCGAGTCAATTAGTACTCGTCCATTTAAGAATTCTTTTGTTAGAACGTGGTGACGTCCACGTAGCAACTAAAAAGTAAATCATTGGACGCATCCATTTTGTGGAGGCAGGAAAAGAACGAAAAGTATGTTCGGACAAGAGAAATGCAATGCATATGAAATCAACTCTGTTAACGTCCCATTTAACAGCCTTTCGGAATGAAATGGAAAGGATGATACGTCCAGTAGATTAGAACTGACCAAAAAATTCGTACCTTCATCATTCATTTGACGTTATCTCCCGAAGCTCAGTTTCCGTGGCCCATCTAATTAGAACGAAGCGTCGACATTCGCAAATTTGGACAAATAAGAAGACGAAAATGAAAAATGCCCGAGGCAATTAGAACCCGGAGCCCATTATGGCCAACCATCGCATCGCCCTCATTAAACACATCCAGAGGGTTAACAGCTGTGATACGTCAGGAGTCCGCGATGCGTATCGCGGTCCGAGTGTTATATGGGGGCTGGTGACATGAAAACGGCTGATAAGCCGCGCGGTGATATGTGGAAGCTTCAAAAGGGATTGCAATCACAACGCGGTTACATGAATGGACGGCAATCCATCGTGTGACGGAGCGGCGCCGCGCCGCGCCCCGCCGTTTGACGGCCGCGTAGGTTTTCCAGCGATCTATTTTTACGCCATGTTGAAAGTTAACCTCCCAATGAGAGCACGGGGTGGGGCGGGGCGGGGGAGGAAGGGGCGAGAGGGGCTTCCGATGATTTATTCGGCGGGGGCCCGTCCGGCGCGGGGTAGCGTGCAGCGCGGGCTGGGCTGGGCTGGGCTCGGCCGTGCCGGGCGAGGCGCGGGGCGCGGAGGGCGGGGGCGGGGCTGGGTGTGGCGGAGGCGGGCCGCCTGCACGCGAGGCTCCCGCGGCGGCGGCGGCGGCGGCGGCGGCGGCGGCGGCGGCGGCTACCGGCAGCCAGTCACGAGGCCCCGCGCGCCGCCGCCGCGCCCGGCCCTGCCCGGCCCCGGCCCCGGCCGCAGCCCGCCCGCCCGCCCGCCCGGCGCGGCGCGGCGCGGCGCGGCGCGGCGCGGCGCGGCGACCGGCACGAGGCGAAACTTTTTGAATCCACGCCCGGCGGACCATGTGGGTGTGGTGGGTAGCTGTACCCGCATGAAAAGTTCCGAGTAAGTAAAATACCTACTCGGAATTTGGGGTGAAAGAAATATTTCATAAGCGTCAAATTCCAGAAAAGAGCCGTCCATAAGTTACGTAAAGCTAATTTCGAGTATTTTCAATACCCCTTCCCCCTTGTAAGACACTTCCCTATCTCTATGTAACGCCGCCTCAGACCCCCCCTCCCTCCACTTTTAGCGTTTCGTAATTTATGGATGAACCCAAAGAACGAATTTGGGGTGAGAGAAATATTCAATAAACGTCAAATTCCAGGAGTGAACGAAGTTTCTCGGTAATGCGTCGACTCAAAACGTACATGCGATCAACTTTGTTGCAAGATCGGCTCAATGGTATTGCGATATAACATGTTTATAGTGACATGACCGACAAAACCGATTTGTAAAAATGTTAAATGGGTTGATACAATAAAATGCAAAGCGCAGCGCTGTTTTGAGATTACAAGCATTGCATCAAGTTACTTTAAATAAATGTAACAATTTAATGATAAACATGACAATTCGCAAACATTCTGATTTGTCTTTTCCCTTCTTATACATTTTCGGGGGGAGGGGCACCCTGGTCAACTACCTACTCGGATTGAACACCAGTCGCCGGCCCAGCTTGAATCACTTGGTGCAGAAACCTCCCATGTCCTCTCTGCTCGATTTTTCAGGAGAAAGAAAAAAATGAATTACTTAATGTTACGAATGTACTGATACCTATGTTCCCGCAACGGTGTATGCACACAGTGCCCGCGATCATTGGTACAGCCAATATTAATGCAGCTGCAGCAGTAACGCCACTCGTCAAACATCGCTCTCCGTTGGCCTCTCTCTTGAGGTAATTTAAATAACCTTAAGTTCAAACACAAACCACATGTATTGTTCATGAATTCTTATAACTAGAATCAATAGGTAAATGGTACCTTCTCCACTTTAGTGAATATCTTGTTCCTTACTTAAGAACCACCGATCAACTTGCTGAATTACTTTCCCAAAGTTTTCGCCAAACTTCCAAAATCCTGAAGTCACTACTAATTGGATTTTAAATCAGATCTTCAGATTAATATTTAACCAGCTTACATCCACGAGGCATCCACACTACCAGACCATTCTGGGAATTGTTAACCAAGAACAAGCGATGTCTAAGTGGAATGAAAACCCCTCTCACTCAGAATAACGGTATATTGGTTGGACCTAATATAAACTAATATAACTAATATAAAATGTTTGCATATTTTTTATAGGCGAGACTTGTTACCGCCCAAGATAAAATTATCACGCTGTTGAGTTTGGGAATACTGTTTTATCACTTCCACAAACCTTATGTTGTATTATATCGACATATACCATCACTTGATGGTGGAGCTGCTACCATCAAGTGGTGAATGGACGTACTATTAACTCTCTCAGTCTGAATCAATGAAAAACTAGTGATTGACAGTGACTATTCACTGATGGTGTCAGTTACAACCCTGCCATTGAAAATAAGTGAATTGAACTGAACAAATCAGTGAAAATCGGGTCCACTTTTTAAATCAGTGAAACTTCACTGTTTGAGTCAGTGAAATCTATGACATTTTAACTAATTGAACACGACGACTGAACGATCAGTGAGTGATGGTGGCGCGGCACTTTTACCGCTGATGACCAGTGAAATACTGGCGGTCATTACGAAAATGTTCGCATATTCGCTGATTGTCAGTAAAACTACACACTTCGACTGAAGGTATCAGTGACTTCGGCTCTCGCTGATTGAATCAGCGACAATTTCACTGATTCAGATTCAGAGAGAGGGCAATCAATGTAGCTCAGCGATGTTATTTAGCAATACTGTCCTCTTATATGTCGATATAATATAACAATACACTATTTACATAACTTAACAGTAATCTAAGAAGTGCATATCAAAATGTCCATTTGATTTCCAGCGTGTAGTAGAAAAAAATATAATGGTGAATCCTTATTATTCATGTGCATTTTAAAAATTCTGGTATTATCATCTTTAATTTACATAATTTGGATGCAAAGGCTGACAATAAGACAATCTATCAAAACTTCTAAGAATAATAATTGGAAAAGGAGGAATGAAAACGAAATAATTCGTCCTACGTGTGCTTATCGCTTTATCAAACTGTATCTGTGTACACGCCGATATTTATCTGTAATAGTAACCCTTTGCGAGTCTTGAATATTATCTGGCTTCATAAGGTGAATAATCTATTTTACCATCTCATTCTCACCCAAAAATAAAGAGGCAATGCATTTCCTTACTTCGTATCAACGTCACATTGGCGAATTGCAAATCTTTCCCAGACCCAGCTTCTTCCACAAATGAAAGCTATCTCCGACGGCGAATATTCTCAAATAATAAAGACATTGCCTACTTTCTCACAAGTGTCAGATGTTATCCTCGCCGAGGCTGAAAGACGTCTCATTCTCATTTTCATTGAACGATGTTCGTGATCTCCAGCGTGATCTTCCGAGCATCTAATTAGAATGTCTCCCTCCACTTCAATCAACTTTGAGCCTTCCCACGTTTTGTTTCTTTTCCATAATCCGTAGCCTATCTCTGCGAAACATGACCCCGTGACCCGCGTGGCGTCATGCGGCCGAGGCAGGGAAAAACGTGACTGCGGTACGAAGCATGTAAATCCGTTGAACCTTGTTCGACCCCCGCCACGCCGGGGAGGGGGAGAGGAAAGCTGGTTAGATCTTTTGTTTACCTCACTGAGCGGTTTCTCTGCCGTGTCACCCCCGAATCAATGAAGGTCTTTCTAGAAAAAAAAAATGCTTCTTGCCGGTTTCCCACCCGGGAAACCTTTTAACAGCTTTGTTAAGCGGCGTGTGGTGGCGGCGGCGGCGGTGGAGAGGAGCAAAGCTGATGCGTCACGGCGCGCGACGGCCTCCCGTCGCTGCTCCGGCCGCGCGCCAGTGCTCTCGTGTATGGTTTGGACCGCATTCGCTAATCTCGGTTAAGGATCGCGGCCCCGACTTTCATTAATTACTCAGCACAGCGAGGCGAAGATGCGAGGAGAGGCGGCCAAGTCCGCAGGCGAGGAGACGGTGGAGGTGGAAAAGAAGGCGGGTGACGATTGGGATTTCGATGACGAATGTACTCTCTCGGTCCGAATCAGTGAAAAACTACTGATTGACAGTGGTTATTCACTGATGGTGTCAGTTATAACCCTGCCACTGACAATCAGTGAATTGAACCGAACAAATCAGTGAAAATGGGGTCCACTTTTTGAATCAGAAACTTCACTGTTTGAATCGGTGAAACAGTGACAACAGCAGGAAGTGAACGACAGAACGATCAGTGAGCGATGGTGGCGCGGCACTTTTACCACTGATGACCAGTGAAATGCTTGCGGTCATTATGAAAAGGTTCGCATATTCGCTGATTGTCAGCGAAACTACACATTTCTTTACTGAAGATATCAGTGACTTCGGGTCTCACTGATTGAATCAGCGACAATTTCACTGATTCAGATTCAGAGAGTAGGGGCGAAAAGAAACTAGTTATTTACGTAACTAACACAGAGTGTGAGTAGTTGTATAAATGAAATGTTGACGAATAGAATACGAATGGCATTTTGAAATGAATACTACAAAGAAATATATCTTACGAGTTTCGTACGCTATTTTATTTTCACGCGGATTGGATACGCAGTGTAGGGAAAGTAATGCTGAGGTAAAACAACGGCGACTCTTCCACATATAAACTTATTGCTGTGTCCTAGTAACGAAAATGTGGGTAAATCTTGTTCCTGTATGTAATAAATTTTCTCCTCTAAAATGTTGGGTTGTCAGAATTCACATACTCGGAAACAAAATATCGATTGACGGCGAAACATCAACCTTTACCCCTGTCCATCTGTCTGTGAACAACGCTTACGGGTAAACCTACCACAAGCGCGATTTTCACCAAAATTGATCTTCAAAACTGCAAATTCGATTTTTCCGCGAATCGTTTGACGATCTGACAGTGACAGGAAGGGTACTTTCCCAGTACAATAGCAACACAGTGATACGGCATTTTGAAATTCATAGAATTCTTCTTACTGTTTGTCAATATGGATGGGATGATAAAGAGGATTTATTTATTTCACCTTAGTATTATAAAGTTGCTTCGCTTAATAAAATGGTCCATTAAAATATATTATATTTACATGACAGTAGATGAATGTGTACAATAAGTTATGGATCGTAAGTTGGACATTACATAATGGCACTGCACTCAGTGAAACGATGCTCAAATGTTAAATTTGTGATGTTTTTTTTAAAGAGTTAATTTCGTACAAACTTTTCTATTGTGTTCCAGATATAATATTTAAACGATAAAAAGCGATAGATTTAAAACCTTACTTTTATGGGTTCATAAGGCTGTTATACTGGAAGTCCTTCACTCATCGATATTTAATTTATACACATCTTTTACTTTAAAAAGATTAGATCGCTGATTTAAGTACAATTATTCAAAAACTGAAGGCTCGCTTCGATGTAATGAGGGCAAGCTTGTGTGAAATTTTTCTTGCTTGTCTGTATGTTGTAATATGCTTCAAATACAAGTAACAGTTGAGATTTATTCACGTTTGTTTTGGTAGAAGGAAGAAATTACTCCTCTTTCTGGCTATAGAAATAATTGGAGATACGTACCGCAGAAGCTTCGTTTGAATTGGTTTGGACTTTTTCAGGTGATGGCTGAAATGAAGGTAAGTGCTAGTTTGCATGCAAAAGTACTGAAAAATATAAGTTAACTAATATCACATCGTGTGTTCAAAACTGTGGTGCTTCTACGTAGGAAAGTATCCTCTTGGATAATCGAAGACGAGAAGATCAAGACGTGAGAAGATCAAGATGTGCAAGTGGCAATACCTCAGCGGGCAAGTGACAATGCTGGACGCATCCTGACGGTACTGGAGCAGCGTCGGCAAAGTTAGCGAAGACAGGGGTAGGTGGAGACAGATTGCGGTGGAGGCGGAGACACGCTAAGACAGGAAAATAGATGAACACGTCGGCGGAGGCTGTGGGGGCGTTGGGGGGGGGGTGGCCCCTTTAGCAGCCTCCGGCGGCGCCGGCGGCGGCGTCTTCATTTTGTCAATTGTATTCGTCGTGACAGGGCTGCTTAGCCCGTGATAGCATCGGCGCCCGCGACAAAGTGGGCGCGCCCGCTGATTTGATTTGACTCGCCTGCCCCGCCGCTCATTTGTTTCCCGCGGCCGCGTTTTGACACCGCCGCCGCCGCCGCGGACGCCGTGCGCTCCGCGAGCGTCGGCGAGCGTCGGCGGCGTCGGCGTGGCGTCGGCGGCGTGGCGTCGGCGGCCGTCGCCCGCGGCGCGCGCGCAGCCGGTGGCGCGGCGCCTGTCCGCCAGCGCTGTCACGGCGCCGTTCGGAAGCTCCGCCGCTGTCATACGCGAGGCGCCCGTCTCAGCCTTATTTATGATACTCATGCCCGCGCTGTGGAGCAAGCTAGCGCCCTCTGTGCTCGCCAAGGGGGCGGAACGGCGGCTTCGGCGGTTCGGTGGTGGTAGTTCGGTGGTTAGCGTATTGGGCTGTTGTACCCGAGTTTGCGGGTTCAAACCCGGTCTAAGCCGTGGATTTTTAATGGTGAAATTCAAGAAAACCTTCGTACGCCTTCCTTCGAAGAAGAAGTAAAGCTGGATGTCCCATGTTGTAAATTTACGGTATGTAAAAGATCGTCAAGCTTAAAAGAAGCTTCTGAGTAGAAAATTTAAAAATCGCCTTTTTCGTCGCTCGAATGATCCCTTCTTTCCCCACCAGCTGGTGACAGGAGCTTAGCGAAATTTGCGCGGTCTGACGGAAAATGGCCAGAGTCCCGCCACGTAAAAGAAGGCATCACTGAATTGAATCGAAGGCCGGGGGCGCGAGTGGGAGGGGTTAACCGAGACGAGAAGGCGTCGTGTTTTTAATGGCGGTTGTTCCCTACTCGACGTTAGGTTTGCTAGAACACTCCTTAGATCAAAAGGATCATAATGAACATACAAGTTGTTTTCAACCACAATAATATAGCATTTAGATAACTAATTTCAGCGCACACGATACAGATATTCATTTATGTCATGAAATCTTTCGGGCGTTATTTTTTCTTTAGGCATCCTATCCTTAACTTAATTGGCAATGAAGAAACCCTCAAAATGTTGACACAATATTGAAAAGCACACCAAGATGTCACGGGAAAATGTGATTTTCGAAAAAAAAAGAAAAAGAAAATTGCATTCTTACTTTATTATCTCATTAGATTATTCATTAGAAAATATAACTTGATTTTTTATTTTAATTGATTTAACTAGAATGGGCAAATGAAAGGGAATGATTTTATGATTTTATTTATTTTATAGTACAAAGTTTACAGTAACGGCTACATAATGTTATAATACCGCAATTTCTTAACACATCTTATGCCTCACTTGTAAAACTCATTGCAAGTCGTGGAACATTAAGTGCGAAAACTAATTCTTTTAGAGCTAATATTATTAACACAAATTCGACAGTCAAAACTGCTTTTCATACAGGCATAAACATATCCTAACAAAAAGAAGGAATTATCATAATTTCAAACTTCTGAGTCCGCGCTACCTATGTATTGCAATCTGATTTCTCATCAAATACTCCAGGAAATGTAGCATGGCAATTTCGAATTTGCAAAATTTCAAAGATGTACAAACTTTCCGCTTTCAGTCTGTTTCTTTGGAGAAAATAAATGTTGGTGAAAATCGTGACTACGGCTTAGCTGTTAGCATTGTTCACTGGTAGGCGGACGAACAGGCGGACGGACAGACAAACTGAGAGACGTTTAGCCATCAATCGACTTTTGGAATCAAGGATCCACAGAAAGTGGACTTTGACTACTCAACGTTCTAGAGGAAATATTTACTACTTACAGGTACAAGTTCACTTTTTCGTTTCTAGGGCTCGACAATAAGAATTTCTTTCAAAAATCTCGTTTTGATCGCAGCATTGCAATGGTTTTTCCGTAATGAGAAAGTAGGAGGCACGAAAGTAAAAAAAATTTTGCGGAAGAAACATTGTTCAGCAATTTTTTAAAATTTATTTATTTATTACAGCGTCGACTGCTGAGGACTTCGACGACTAACATTCTACGACTAACTATATTACAGTGAAAAAAATCATTATAGGCAAATACATTGCATTGCAATACATGGTTGAGCTTAGACTATTTCTTTTTGTAAATTCCACCCAGTACTTTACAGTTGTATACAAAAGGATACTGTTTGTTACAAATAGCACATTTGATTACAAGAAAATAACGTTCGATTGCTTTTTCTAATAGTGAATTACCTGGTCGTCAAAAAACAGTGTTTGAGCATGCTCTACAAAATATATAATTTATAATTCATTAATGACATTGATAGACATGTAGTATTTCAGAACCTTTTTTATCAGAAGATAAGAAAAAAGTGTAAAATACAATATATTATTATTAATATAATAATTGTAAATAAACCAATCAATCGCTAAATTTTTATATTTCAAATTTGAAAGGAATTTTAATTACTTATTTAATATCAAATGTTTTTATTTAAGGTTGATGAAATATGTCCTTTGGATAACGATAACGAATTAAAATATTTTGACTGTAAATTTGATCAAGATTGAGTGTGAAAGTCGCCGGGAAATGTGAAACATTATTAAAGAAAGTTTGGCTTGCTTTAAGATAAAAATTTTAATGGGATCAATTTAAAAACAATAACTTAAGTCAAAAAACACAGTATTTTCAGGAGAGCGAAGAACGTGGAGTAATTATGGACAATGGTGTTCTTTTTTCAAAAAATTGAGAAACACTCATTTTTTCAAAAAGTTGAGGATTAATTTATCAAAATCACTCACATTTTCGCGGTTAATAACATACGGACATGCTAATTTTGTTCACAACAGTCAGCAAGTGGCGGCTATGAATCTCTATCAAGAGTTCTAGTAACTCAAAATATCACTTTTTGGACTAATGTTCATTTAATTTGAATTCTTCTTTAACAACCTTTAAAGAATATTTTTATCCCTCATTTTTTATAAGACAAGAAAAGTTGCACTATATAGGACAAACATAAGTAAGGGATGGTCTAATTATGTTTTTTTAAAAATAAGTAGTGTGCGATATTGAATTTTGAGTTTTGAATTTTGATTTGTAAGAGGTACAATTTAGAAATTTATGTGTAAGTTTTAATTTTTTATTATAAATATCATCATCATAAGTATTATTATCATAATAATCATCAACATCATAAGTTTTAATCAACTATTGTTGAATGTGGGATCTCCAAGTTAAATTTTTATATAATAATGCAACAAGATATTGAATAGGCTCTTTATTTGCTGACCAATGAATACGAGTATTGTTCACTAAAGTAGATGGTGGTGAAGGTTGATGACAAAGAAAAAATATTTTAGCTTGAGTTTTTTTTCGGATTTTATTTTTTATATTTGTATCCAATTTAGTAAATATTGATAAACTGCATTTTGAATATTATCCCAAGCAATGTTTATATTTCTGTGGGTAGAGAATAAAGTTGTATCAATTGCTTACAGTGCTATGTAGTATTTGTTAGCGATAGGATGTCTGGCTTTACAATGTGGAATAAGAGTGGGAATAAAATTGAGTCCTTAGGAACGCCAGAATTAATTATTCTCTGATTCGATAAAAATCATTTAATTTTTAAAGCAAATTTTCTACTTAGCAGTAAACATTTAATTATATTAAAAAGGTACAAGTCGGTTCCTATTTCTTGAAGTTTGATCAAATGTTCAAAAATTCAGTATGACATTCTGTTAAAGTCTTGAGCTACATCTAGAAAGATATTGTGGCCTTTTTACTATTTGTTATAAATTAAGAAACTCGATGTAGTTGATGATTGGTCGAATAGTTTGTTCTGAAACCAAATTGAGAATCTGGAATTACTTTCATATTTAGTAATTTATTTGGAGTGATTTTTTCAAAAGCTTTTCAAAATTAATGAAACAATATAAATCGGTCTATATGGAGTTTTTTCTGGATTATTTCTAGGTTTACAGAAAGGTAAAATATAAGCAATTTTCCAGGTTTGTGGAATACATTTGAGTCTAAGACTAAAGTTAAATAAAATGAAAAGTTTAGCTATTCAATGTTTGAGACCTTAAATCAGAAACTTACGTGAGAAGCTTTTACTTTCTTGTTTTACTACACACGTATTAAAGAGAAAGAGTTGTCATTCTGCGGATACAATCGGTAATTTTTCGTGTGAAAAAATCGTATTGCGAGACCTTCGCATACAAAAAAGAGAGTCTTGTTCCTTTATTTAGTAAATCCTCTAACACATTGTGTTGTCAGAACACACGTTTTGTGGGTCCTTAATTTCGAGAAATCGATTGACGGTAAAAGAACTGTTTTCGTCCATCTCAGGTGAGCGCTAGCGCCTCAACTGTTTAGACTATTTTCTTCAAAATTCATATTCCTCGATCAATTTAAAGAAACTACAATATTGAAGATACTATTTTCCCCAAGTACAAATTAGACCTATATTTAAAAGATTTTAAATAACGATTATGTACTAGTTTTCGAAAATATGAGTAGTTTGAGCGTAATTTTACGTAAACTTAAAACCATTTTCTCATAAAAGGCTCCAATTTTTTCCTTTGAATTGTTTCCTCGTATGAGGACGGTAGAGAATTGGTACTCGTCCCATTTTCAGCAAGCTCTCTGTATTTTCGAAGTTTACAAAAATTAACTTTGCAAAAGTATAATATTGATAGAGATTAAAAAAATATAAAAATAGACCTTTCAAAAATAAAATAAATAATTTTTTGAAAACGAGTAGTTTTTGCGTAATTTTTTGTTGATGTTAATGCAACTTATAGACTGCTAGACTGCAATCTCATAGACGGCTCCAATTTGTTTCTTTTCTTTTCCTTCGAAAAGGGAACGAATTCTTAAAAATGGCGCATGTGTCAATTTCGTTGAAGTTTCCGAATTTTAGAAAATTGCAAAACTTAGATTCGAGAGCGTATGGGATATTGTATCATCCCTAATATCATGTTATAATGCTTATTATCATACTAATAACAAAAATATTTTTTAAGTCAGCTTATCGCTTAATATTTAACACATCTAGGGAACCTTTTTGTGCGTACTTCATTTACGAGCCTTAATATATAAACGTACAATACATTCCGTATTAATTCCTGTGTAAATTTCGGTCTAATCCAAAGTTTTTTTTGTTTTTAACTAGCCAATGATTTATTATTAATTTTTTACATACACGTGTTTTTGCTGCAACGTATCTTGTTAAATTATGAGAGCATGAAATTAATTCAAGAACAGTTTGCTTCCAATCACGAACTCGAATGTGGTTGGGCTGATGAAAGTATTTCCCTTCGTTTAGGAAGGTATGTTAGGGGAACCGTTTCTGTAGAACAGTGCATCTGTTCGTTAAAACAATTCGAAACACCAGCCTAATCAAGAAGCCGCTTCTACACAAAGAAGAAGATAGAGAACAAAACGAGTTTAGTGTTCTCAGCAGGGGAGCAGGTGGACAGTTGTCGTGGCTAGATCACGATCCCTACACAAAACCTCCTGCAGTGCCATTACGCCCCTCGGCAAGGAACTCGGGTCACCTGTTGGCAAAACTAGGCAGGTGGAGGCGGGAGGGGGCCATGTGGCGCAGCCCTCAGAATTTTAAACGCAGAAGAAATATTTCGGCGAGGAGGAACGGCTCCTTGGGGTCTCTGGTCTTTCAGAGATCTCGAGGGACCCGCACAAGGAATTTGAGGATATTGAAGTAGGTACAAGACGATGCCTGCGGAGATAATGGTTGAGCGCCTGGAGGCGGTGGGGGAGAGAAGGTACGGACCTGCCGCTTTCTAAAGGGCGCGCTGGGGGCGCCCGGGTCGAAAAGTCACTCCCACCTGTCACAGGTGAAGAAGGGAAGAGGGAAACGCTGGAGGTTCTGTGACCTGGGCCTCCCCCTCCCCTCTCACCCTCGCCTGGGGCGTCTGAAAGCGGCCGGATTAACCCACTGCCTCAGCGCCTGGGGTGACTCGTACGGCTCGCAAGTTCACGTTCCCAGTCAATGCATCGCATTGCCCACGCAGGTGCGGGATGAGCTACTTATGACGTGAGTGGAATTTGTGGTCGAGCCAGAAACAATGTAAATAAAAAGATCATAAGCAATATTGTATAAACCAATATATTGCTGTAAAATTTGTCTTTTTGCGCTCTATTTTTAAAACAAAGCGCCCACAAATCAGTTTATTTTTATTAGAATCCCATACAACTCAAGGAACCATTCAAACTTTTATTCCTTATTTTTCTAAGTAAATTTTATATTTGTACCAGATGTATGATTTTTTTGTTATTTTAAAGGATTCTATTAATTAGACACTATTACAGCATGTCGCGTTTTTATTTGACTGAAATTGTTTCCAATGAAATACATTGTTGCAGTATTTTTCTTTTGTGGTTGACATTTAAGTAAATATTTTACAGTTTTCATAGAGAGTAAAAATAAAAAAATTGCGTCCAATAGTTCAGTCTAAATGTTATCCCAAAGTGATATGATTCTAACAGAGGAAGGGAAATATAAGGAAAATACTATCAAGTTTTTACTAAAAGATTTCAAATACAATGGGTTCACCACGTGTATATCAAGTGAAACTGCACAAAGAAGAAATGAAACAAAGAGAGTCCTATAAATTATTCCTTGGACGAACAATTGCGTACCACCTCCTGGAGGTAGGCCCAAGAAAGAATTCTCCCCTTCCAAAGTATCTCTCTATTATATGAAAGTGACACACTTCATAACCGAATGTGTCAGAAGAAAATAGTACCGCTGGGGTGATTGCTACTCAATTTTGCATGAATACTTTTCAGTGATCAAGAATTAAAAAGCATAGTTGTGATTTAAACTGTTACCCTAAAATGTGCAATTCCTACAAAAAATATCTAAAATTACTTTAGAGCCTCACTGTAATAGCTTACCCATTGTTATAATCACAATATCAAAAAAACTTAACCGAGAGCAGAGAACTGTAACTGTCTCCGTGATATTTAATTGTATGACGTGAACAGTTTCTATTTGAGAATGATAACCTTTCCCAGTTTTTCTTCACATATGTCATATTTATGATTGTACTTGGGAAATTTATTTTAATTGAATCTAGACATAAATGTATTAAGTGTACAAGAGATACGAAATTAAAGAAAAACAGTCATGAATCACGAACATATAAATATGTATGTTGATTCTAAATGTGTGACTGATGGATAATTTTTGCAGGGAAGTGTGCTTCATCGTATTGATGGGACATAAAATTCCACAAAAAGCAAACATGTTAGTAAATGTATTTCTTTCTTTTTTAGTACATATTTCTTTTTTTTAATTTGAAAGTGAGTGAAGTAGACCTGAGGTTTAGGACTGGGGCAAGGCAAGGCGAGGAATAAATAGAAGTGGGAGAACATGACGGGAATATATAGTATTTGTGAAAAATTGATTGTGAAAAATAATGCAAGAGCAACGCGGAGTACTTCAGTTTAATATTAATAGTTAGAAATATATTTTTCATAAAAATTGTAAATTTGTAAAATTGTAAAATTGTTTTTTAATATTACAATTAAGCTTACAATTAATAAAGTACTTTGATATAGTAATTTTTGAAACTGTTAAAATGAATACACTAAAAGTATACACAAATCTTTCAATGATTGTCCCTAGTATATATACATCCACATGAAAATGATAATAACTACAGGTAAAGTTATACTTATAACAATAAATTATATATCATGTGGTAATTAGGCATTTTATTGATAATTGGATGTTAATTTATATTCCCAATTGAAAAATTATAATCGTTAGAATTGTTTTACCCTTACGAGTTCTATTTTCCACATCACTGCGGTTACTATCTGTTGACAGTTACATACAGTTTTGTATTTTGAAACTGCTCGATAGACGTCACACCTGTGACGCACTGCCAAAGGTACTGGTTGTTGCTGTGGATCTCACAGTCTCCAAGAGCTAAATGGCCAGAATTTTAGCGCATGTGCTCAACACGAATTATCGTTCTCTGCGTGTCGTCATCAAGCTTTCTTGTTCAAAACAGTACATACCAAGCTGATGCCAGACCCCAAGCCATTATGGACCTAGGATTATAGGAGCGCGTATGAGGAAAACTCACAGCCTACCTCTGCAATTGGTAAGCTCTTTACCAGCATTTTGATGGGTGAATTAGAGAAAACTCTGATATTTTGAAACGAAATTGTATTATTTATTAAAGAAAATAGCTCGTGTGATGCAGTACCTCAGCACTTGCGGACCAGCCACCACTGAAAGATCCAGTGCTTGTTTGATCGGTATTTCCAGGCGCGTCAACTGCTAAGGTCTTTAGTCCTATAAATGTAGTTCATGTTTTATTGCGGGAGGTGGCGCTGATCTTTCCTTGCTGGATGGCGAGATCCAGCGCCGACCCACCGTTGACTAGCGAAGGTTTCCCCAAATCAGGTATCTCCCACCAGCGGGGCACCGCCCCAGCCGGGGCAAGCTCTAAGCTCCCGATTGGTCTCCCGTCAAGTTTGATAGTGTAGTGCGTATGAGTGTAAGTTAGGGGTGAGGGTAGGACAGAGGAAGAAAAATAAAAGATCGTACGCGGTTCGTGCCCCGTTTATTAGGGTGCTGCTCCGGCATTCGCCTGGTGCTGATCGAAGAAACCACGCCAAACTACCAATCAGAGCAACCGGCTGCTGGAATTCTCCTCCAGAGAGCGGCTAAATTAGATTAGATTAAATTTATTACTAATTCTGCAATTAAGTTGAGAAATTTATGGCAGAATGCACTAATTTAACGTTGCAGAACTTTACAAGTTTCAGATTTTAACACGTTACAGAACTTAACACGTTACAGAACTTAACGCGTTACAGAACTTAACACGTTACAGAACTTAACGCGTTACAGAACTTAACGCGTTACAGAACTTAACGCGTTACAGAACTTAACGCGTTACAGAACTTAACACGTTACAGAACTTAACACGTTACAGAACTTAACACGTTACAGAACTTAACACGTTACAGAACTTAACTTAAATTCGAGCTAGGTCTGTGACGATGCAGCGCAGCGGAGCGAGCTGCGAGGGACGCGCGCGCACGAGCCACCACCGCCTGGACCTCACAGGGCAGCCCCACGCCGCGCCGCGCCGCGCCGCGCCGAGCCACAAAAACCAATGAGGCCACTCCCAGCCAAGTCATGTCTTCTTCCAACTAGCTCCTCCACGCAGCGCCACGGCGACAGCGGAATCAGTTTTTGAGCCGTTCCGCGAATATCAATCAACTCGCTTCATAGAATATTCCTCGCCGTGATAGCTCCAGCCACCTTTCTAATATCGGGAGGTTTTCAACGCAGAGAAGGACTGTGTTTAAGATGCGAACGGTATTCCCACGGCCGTGTCTAAATCGGGAAGAAATTTGAGATGCGGGCTCATTTATCATTCCGATTTTATCATAAGGTTCCGCTACGGTGGTCGAAACTTGACGTTAATAAAGTTTCATTCCCTGTCGAACGGAATGACCACAAAATGCCCGGGAATTACTGAGCTGCGTTATTTGCAGGTAGTTATTTTATAATTTGCTCCTTTGCGATCCACAGGTCGTAAATAATGGAACGTCGAAGGAGACCGTTTTTCTTACATTTTTGCGATGGGCGTATAAAATTCTCATTAATTTCCTGTCGTGTTTCGTTTTACGCTCATTGATATGGAATCGTACTCACGAAGGTTACCGTAATTAATTCCGGAAGGCCTTCGCATTCATACAAAAAGTGGTCACTTCTTCCCAAAGAAGGAAATTAGTTAGTACTGAATTTAACTACCAGAAACATTACACATTTATGACCAATTCATAAGCGATATTAGTACAAACAGTATTACATGTAATGATATGAAATCGCTAACATCAAACAAAAAAAAAATACCACCAATCAAAGTCTATAAATCTTTCATAATACTTGTGTATGATTTAACTCAATAACTTTACTGAAGTTTTACGTCGGCTATAGAATTTATCCCGCATTCTTATTTAAAATATTGTAATTAGATCACAAGCCAACAAGTCTATTATTTACCTCTTAAGTAAAAAGAAACAAAAGCCTTGCCAATCACTACAACGGAATAAACGAATTGTACTCGGGAAATATGATTGCATTAATGGAAGGTACATTGCTATACAAATATTATTGTTTTCCTAATACGAGAAATTCAAAACCCTGAACCCAATTTACTCTTATTCTTCAGTTCCGTACTACCAGATATCATAACGGAACCTAACGATAGCCATAAGTTTTCCGGAGAATCGTAGAAAATGTCACACATATAAGTCCCAAAGCGAACATGCATTAATAAGTAGAAACTCAGAAAATTTTGCTCATTTTCTTAATGCTCTTTTGGACAGATTTATATGCATCTTTAATGCTCGTGGAGCTGATCCGCCTGTAATGGAGGACTGGTCGAGTTTCCTTCATTTTGAAAGGGAAGAAAAAAGGCGCCGGGTGGGAGAGTGGTTTCTTTTCACGGGAGATTGAGGTGGGGCTTTCGTTGGAGGTAGATTATTAAAGGGGCAGTGGTGAGGAGGCGGCCCAGGGGCGGGGGCGGGGCGCGGCGGGGCGGGGCGGAGCGGGGCACGCACGGCGCAGAGGGGGGCGCAGGGGGGCGGGGGGGGCCTCGAGCGAAGCTGGAAACCGCGGCAGCCGGCCGGCGGCGGCCACGGGGGGGACAGGGGGGCAGGGGGGGGACAGGGGGGCAGGGGGGGGGCAGGGGGCGGGGCGGAGCGGCACGGCGGCGGCGGCCCGCTGGTAATATGCAGGGCCCGGGCTATTAACAAGAAGCGAAAGCAATTTATGTGCTGTTGCCAGTGAGCGCTGCAGGAAGGATAGACTTCTTTTTGTTTTTCGTTTCCATGTTATTTTTTGACCTTTTTTTTTTCGTCTTCTTCTTTGAATATGGACGGGCTTCAGTGGGGGAAGAACTAGCTTTGAAAGCCTATCTGTCAAAAAACAAACCACAAAGGTTTGAGTTAGTGGCATTTCGCCTTACGCGAAAGTTTCAAACGACTTTGTAAGTAAAAAATATCTTTTGACGCAATTTCGGTGTTGTTTAAAAAAAGCGTGCTTGCGGAGGAGCGGAGGGCATGTGACGCCGTTGGCCGCGCGGCCATTCGGCTGCCATCGCCCACCTGCAGCGCCCGCCGCGTGACGTCACACGTCAATGAGACTCAAGATGGACGAAGTGATACATGGATTACCGTGATTCCAAATAGTATTTACAAAATACATTACTTACTTTCATTTCAAGTAGTATTTACAAAACATGCAGACATATCATCATTGATTATTTTTATATTTCAGTCCAAATTCAAAATAACTACAATGTTATCATGGATGTTTAAATCTGATATCCATGAATTGTAACATTTAATAAACGCATTAATAAATAGAAACAATACAATTAACTTGGAAAATGTGATTTGGTGATTAAATCGTTACGATTTCTAGGAGTTCAAAGTTATAACAAATAAAATCACATAAATTTAATGTAGAAGTGTATTTAATGTTTACTATTGTGTTGTTAAAATAATATAGTTAATTAATTTACAACTAATAATTTTCCTTTACCCTGCAGTGAAATGAAACTCAGACGCGAAGCTATTATCTTATTTTTGTAACTAGAAAAATATTTCGCAATATCAAGAAATAAGCCAACGTATGAAGTAAGACAACTTAAAATACACTAAAAATAATCCACATTCAGATATTCGAAAATCATTTGAATTTACCAAGCATTAGCATTACCAAGCATTTCAGAATTCTCATTATCAGTAATTTAAATACATGTTATGAAGTGACGTCATGATAGCCGTAGAATATATTACTATGATCACAAAGTGCATATTAAAGGGGAGTGATGAAATACTTTGACGGTGTGGGATACAAGTTGAATAATAATGAAAAAAATATCCAGAAAACTCTTGTTGAAGCAGTCGATATTCTTAAGTACGTTAGCAAAATATTGAGGAAGAGTTGAGTATGCCATTAGATCAAGTTGTTAGAATTTAAAATCAGAAAAATTCAGAAGCGGATACTGCCAAAAGTCAAACTCATGTGGTCTAGTCGATTCTGAAATTTACCTTCTTTAAATTTAAATTGATAGTTATTAATAGAGACTCCTCGCAGGCGTGAATTGCAGTGACGTCTTCTATGTGAGTGACCTCAAAAGCCACTGATAGAAAAATAATTGTCTGTGAAAGTCAAGAGCTTCGGTGGGGTTTTGGAACCATCGAGACAGTCTAGAGAAATAGCGCCTACTGTGATTGGAAAACGTCATTTTTGAAGAATATTTTTATATGCACAAAACATGAATAATTATTTGCCTCGTTTCTTTAAGGTAAGATTGACATGTGGCAAGACTTCATAAGATAAGTACATTTTCATATTTAGCGAGGATTCGCCGCCTAGGAGTTCCTTTCTTGATATTCATTTGCTATTTTTTAAGTGAAATTCCAATGTCGAATGTAAGATTCGAATTACCTATGTCCAATTGCCTGAACGTGCTACTTCGTGTTATAGCAAGCTAAACTCCGCTAATGGCCTGAAGTGATAGTGTCTAAAGATTGCGTTCTCGCCAACGGAACGATTTTTGCTTCTAATTCTCGAATCTTGGCCTTTTTTTATTTTATTCCCTTTTTCGTGAGCTCCTTCAACGCAAAACGAGAGAAGGCGGACAGTAATGACCATTTTGGAGACAGCGGACAGTAATGACCATTAACATTTGGAATTCTTTCAGTAATTCTTTTCATTCTTTGTGAATGCTTTTCTCATTTTCTGAAATGGGCAAAAATACTGTGTTTCCATGTTATTTAAATAAGAATTTTTTTTCGGTTTTTAGCACGAATAAATATAGAAATTTAATTTAATTTGATAACAGACAAGGATCTAGAAACTCTTAGAGAACATGGCCACAATGAGATGAACATGTGCCGCAAAGCATTAATATATTCTCAAAGACAAATGAAAATGATAAAACAATTTTCCGAGGAGATAATATCAATTGATTTGAAATTCAAACCAATAGCTCACCAGTCACCTATGGTTGATTTTGGACCGAGGTGTAAATTATCAATTTGAAAATATCAGCAATCACATAATGAAAAATGGCGAGGTTTGTAATTTATCCATATGGTTGACATTACTTCTAAAACTTTACTGGAAAATAATCAAGGAGGAAAATTCAGGTATATTCGTTACTCCACAAATCTGGCGTTGAGAAAAAATAATGGTTCATGAGGAAACTTAGCTTATATTGGATTATAATGAAAGTTTGCCTTATGACATTAGACTAGCTACGGAGATGAAATTTCTAAGGAGAGGTAAAGGTTATACATTACTAGATAAACAAAGAAATGATCATATAAGAAAATAATTAAATATATTTCGCTTAAATTATTTCATATAACAATGTAAACAAGATTATAAAAAACATTTAGAAAGAATGAAGCATAATAGGCTACCTAAACAAGTGTTGCAGTACAACCCAACAGGAGGGAGGAGAGTAGGACGACCACGTACAAGATGGTTTGACGTGTGAAGACGGAACAGGCAGCCGCCTAATCCTTGAAGTGAAGAAGAAGAAGAAGAAGAAGAAATTGGACTAAGGGTTTCCAATAGGCCTGGTATAGACCACCTGGGAGTCGAAATTTTTAAGGAGGTCAGTGATCAAGGGATCAATAGGGAGACAATAGACAAAAATGAACCGGTGCCTTATCTGTACAATCAAGATCCCATTGATTACAAAAAAATATTAATGAACTTAATTTACGGTTTTCTGATATATAGCAACAAAACCCTCAATAATAAATTAAAAACTCGCTCTTCTTCTTTCAAATCTGTCTTTCATCATTAGGAATTAGGATGTTTAGAGAACTGAAGATATTATAACTACGCGTTGACAACAATTCTTTATCGCGCAAGAAATTCGCACTGGAGAAATGTTATGGCCAGTTCTTAAAAAAACATTCAACATTGTAAAACCATTGCATTTCAGTGAAGATAAGAAATTCGGCAAATCAAAATCGGAAACTTCTTTTATAATTGAAAAATAGACATATTTACGAGAATATTGGGGTACAAAATTGTGATCTATAAAGTATTAGGGTGCAATTGTTTGTGTCGTTTTTTATTTTAGTGTATTAATCCTTGTTCGGCCTGTTAGGCTTTTCAAGGTTTTGAATTATGCGTAACATACAAACTTGGTAACATATGGCATTTTTCACATATTTTTAACTCATATCTTTGTGTCATGATTATGAATGCTGTGTACTATTATAGAGAAAACATAAGTGGGTCGATGAAACATTTTCTTAAAACGGGTCGATGAAAGAAAATGGTCAGGAATCCTTGCATTAGACCACACATTTTAAAGTCAACTCATAATGTACGATCTGACCTTCCGCTGACGTTTGAAACGAATGGAGAGAGTATGTGCAGTCCATTGCTTCTGAAATTGAAGAAAAGACGTCAAGCCGAACATCAGAGAATCGACCTAGTTGTCGTCTATGATTTCACGAAGTAGATTTGTATTCGTTGGCAGCACACAAACTTCTGACGCCGAGCGCAACCGGTTCGTGAGGGACGCGCGCTCACTTCCGTGCATCCGCACTGACGCCTGGGGGCATGCGGCGCCCGGAAGGTGCGTGACTGACAAATGAACGTCTTAATTAGCGGAGTGACAGCACAGTAGAGCGCGCGTCGGTGGCGGAGACAAGGAGAGCTGCGTGGGCGGCGGGGGGCGGCGGTGGCGGCGTGGGCGGCGGCGGGCGTGGCGTGGGCGGCGGGGGTGGCAGGGGCGACTGGGGTGGCGTGGGCGGCGGTGGCGGCGTGGGCGGCGGCGGGGGTGGCGGGGCAGGCGGGGGTGGCAGGGGCGACTGGGGCGGCGTGGGCGGCGGTGGCGGCGTGGGCGGCGGCGGGGGTGGCAGGGGCGACTGGGGCGGCGTGGGCGGCGGGGTGGCGGGGGTGGCGGGGCGGCGGGGACGGCGGGGGCGGCGGGGGCGGCGGGGCGGCGGGATGACGGGGGCGGCGGGGGCAGCGGGGTGGCGGGGGCGGCGGGGTGGCGGGGGCGGCGGGGTGGCGGGGCGGCGGGATGGCGGGGTGGCGGGGCGGCGGGGCGGCGGGGGTGGCGGCGTGGGCGGCGGGGCGGCGGGGCGGCGGGGCGGCGGGGCGGCGGGGCGGCGGGGCGGCGTGGGCGGCGGCGTGGGCGGCGTGGGCGGCGGGGGCGGCGGGGGTGGCAGGGGTGGCGGGGGTGGCGGGGGCGTCGGGGTGACGGGGGTGGCGGGGGCCGTGTGGTGGCGGAGGCGGCGGGGGCGGCGGGGCGGCGGGGCAGCGGGGCGGCGGGGCGGCGGGGCGGCGGGGCGGCGGGGCGGCGGGGCGGCGGGGCGGCGGGGGCGGCGGGGCGGCGGGGCGGCGGGGCGGCGTGGGTGGCGGCGGGGGCGGCGGGAGGCGGGGGCGGCGGGGGCGGAGGGGTCGACTTTAAACAGTTATAAAATAAAGGGAATGCTATGTTGACGTATTTCAGGTAAGCAGACTAGAGTGTAACTCATGCTCCTAATATTGGAATGCCCCGATGCTATCACGACCCCTTAAAGCACAGGAATTTCATTTAATGATATCAGATCCTTCAGATTAGTATATTTATTATTGATCGTTCAACACTTTTGAAATGCAATTGACAAAAACTTAGGACTAATAATATAAAGATAAAACATTTCTAATTACAAAATCCGCTTAAATAAATATTGTTCAAGAAACCAACAACAGAGAATCACACAGAAGTCTAAAACACAAGTCTAAAAGTCATTAAACAACAAGAAAATTGGAAAATCACTTCTCATGTTCAAAGAGGTTGAAATACTTTTCCAAAGCACTACTAAATATTTATAAAGATATTCATTTTGCAATATTTTGATATTCACTGCGATAGAAAGAAAATGTCAACACTAGTTGTAATTCAACATAATGCAGGATTTCTCATATTCGAAACGGTTATACAACGTAATAATTATATTGCAACATGTATGTTATTAATATTTCAGCCGTCTCTTGTAATATCATCTTTACCAAACTGCTTGAAACAGTGCAAACCAAAACCATTTCCGAATACTATCACACTTATCATAAAGAAAATTGACCTTATTTATTAATGTATCGCAAACAACCGAGTTTTTCTCTGAATCAACCTTTAATCCAAACATATAACGAAAGTTGTACTAAATTAGTTGCCGTCGTAACAATGCAAGAAAAATGTTTCAAATTCAAATTTTGTTCACAGATCCATCAAAAAACATTTCCTTAAATATTCTTCTGAAATTATATACCAAAGATAAGTCACCGTTAAAGAAGAATATCAGTGTAGACACTGGCCAACATAAAAAAATACAATCAAATAAGTAGGTTAAAGAGACGTAAGCCCAACGGATAAAAGTAGGTAAATGTTGCGAAGTGTAATAACTAGGCTTACTAAAAACGGCAAACATATTCAGGTAACAGGAAGAAAGGAAGAGGTAATATTTCGTTCAATAACAGAAGAAACCGAGACTAGGCGGCGAACGGGACAAATTGCAGATATGTTGCAGTTGAGTCCTATTCTTCTTGTACGAGTATTGAAGGAGTCGGACCGCTTGAAATCGTTGGTAACATCATTTTGTTCTAACCCTTCATTTCCCTTCAGATATGGTGTTGAATGAACACCGTCGACTCCATGATGGTAAAAGGCGCATTACAAAATGCTTCTCAGCGTATTTTCGCCATAACCACACGTGATGACGGGAGAGGGATGTTTTGTACCTAACGAGATTACGTCAACTTGTCAACTAAACTGAAATTATTTCAGAGAGTAATGTATTGAATCTTTACTCGTCAATGTTCAAATCTTCTTTCTGAAAATTTGGAATGGAAATGAATTTTTTCGATGTGCTTATGTGCACATAAAGCACTTGAGTTATAAGTTTTCTCATATTTCAGAGAATTCATGTTCCATCTCCTTCTCGGCCTTCCTGTATATCTTCTTCGATTGGATATCCATTTCCAAACTTTTTGTGGACGTCAGATTTTAAGCTTCTCATATGTTTATACCATTTTAGTTGTTTCATTTCGATCATCTCGTTCAAAATTGTTTGCACTTTGAGTAGTTTACGCTGCTTGAAAATAATGCAATTTCACAGAAACCGCACTAATTTTTAAATTTTCTTCTTCACGCAATATTGCGAGAAAATCTGTGCTATTGTGGCTCCAATAGTTTTATTCCAGGGAGAAACCTAAACATCACTGATGTTTTACGATTTAACTTCAGAAACAGGTTTTCAGCACTTCGTGCCAAGAAGCGGTTAATATTCTGTAATGTGGACAGAAGTGCAAAGCAAAAACTTTCAGCTCTGGATAACATTTTAAAACAATCAAAAACACTTGGCATAGTTGTTTGTTTCAATACCGTATTTGAGATAATATGTGATAACAATTGAATGGATATTTTAAAAAACTCGCAAGCCACTCTCTTTTGTATTTTCGCTTTTGGTGAGAAAATAGAAGCTGCACTGTCCCATGTCTCGTAAATCTGATGAATGGAATGGCCGTGAGGACACTACAAAGTTTTGGTTTGGTTTTGAAACTCTGTAAATCATTGACTTGCGGGATATGTACGACTATGTATGCACGTATTATGTATGTACGAATGTATGTATGGACAGTGTGTATGATGGGATGTCACTGGCAGAGAGATTAGTTAAAAGGGATATTTCAAACGGAAATATTTCTATGTACTGTCATAGAAACACTCATTTCAAGCAACTGTTTCTGTAGTATGAATTACGTTTGATGTAAATGCACATTGCCATTTCACTTAACATTGTATTATGTCAAATTGCAATCTGAACCTGCAATGTGTATTTTTTTAAATTTGTATGTTTAAGAACAAAAATTCCTGATTAGTTTTGTAAATCCCATAAGTCATAAACTTTTAAATAAGTCCAGCGGCTATTGTACTCTTTATACAAGAGAATTACATGTCTCCATAGCATTCTCAATCAAGATTTTTTCAGGTGAAATAAAAAAACAGAAAGAAGTTCTCTAAGCACTTAATTAATCAGTGTTTTTTGTTTTCCTACAACTTTAGATTTCCTGACTTGCAGGGTTTTAAAAATAACCAATTCAATTTTGGAAATTGAATATTTGGAATCACAGTGAATTAATTGTTGTACTTTCACAGTTACAATTGATAATATAAATACAAATATAATAGGCGTAGTTTAAAGATTTAAGTGGCTATCTTCTATTTGTTCACAATAAAGGCATATAATTGAAATTATTTTATTTTATTTTATGCACAATATATAATCATCTCCAAAAGAAATGAAATATCAATAAGAGATATAAAATGAAATATTAATAACACACATCTGGAACTTCCAATGTTATTCAAAAATTTGAAGTGTGTAAACTTAAATAGAACGTGTAACATAACGAGTTCATGTTAATCGATGTTATTTCAACTAACGGTATTTCCTATCAAAACAATTTGTGCCTTAGGAGTCTCAAACAAAACTTGTTTACATTCTTATTAAAGGTAGAAGAATAAGGAGTACCTCAAACTATAAATAACAAAAAATGTTTATTGAAAAATAAAACATTGTTTCATGAACCAAACTTAGTTTCGATTTGTGATTTATTGACTATCACTCTTTCATTTTTAATTTGTACATTGTCTCTCGATGTATTGCATTCATCGCTCATTACATTGCTTTGTTTACGAAGAAAAAATCTTACTAAGTAATAAATTACAATAGTCACGAGACATAAGAGATGCGACTTCAAATTTGCCTCAACACGCATTTCAAAAACATTGCTCCGCAATCATTCATTGGAAGTACTGTCAATATATAAGACAGAGTATATTATAAGAACAAATAAAAACTGTAGGTATACATTTTTACGATAAATAAAATCAGCGATTACGGCAGAAATATTATGAAATTTCATATTGAAGAAGAATTAAAATAAATTATTTTCCACAAAACGTTTTATATTTACAAGAGATATTCACCTTTGAACATTGCAGATATGTTATAGGATTTTTCTTCATTTTCAGTGTTCCCCAATAACGTAATTAACGTGAGTAAGTTGGAGAATACTGATATGGGGATTAGATCACTCACTCTAAATCTCTTAGCAATGTTTTGAAGAAGAAAATTTGCTTCAGTGACCAAATATCTTCTGAAAGGAATCAACATCTTTTGAGAAAGTATACAAACAAGGCATCCGATTATGAAAGTAATAATTTGAGAGTTGGAAGTATGGACTTAATGAAAGAATGTACATTTGGTGTCCTGTAGTGTGAACCGCCAAGTGCACCAAGTGAACGTTGGCCAGTTCTTCGCACAATGTAATGCCATGTGAATTGTAAAATTCTTGGAAAAAAATCTCCCCTCCAGCAGTCTCAAGCATGCCTCATTACTGCTACTTTGTAGTGCCACTTTAAGAAATCAGACCGACCTCGAAGGCTGTTGACTGTACGACCGAACAAAACGAGCTGGAAAATGATTGCTAGTAATCCTAGATCCCGGGTGAGGCTGGAGAGCCAATCGCCGGATCGAAAGCAGAGCGTGCCAGAATACGTGGCCGCCATCTTACCCCTGCCTCCCTCCCCCCCCGCCGGCGAAGCCACGCCTGCTTCACTCACGCGCTCTGCAATTAGCCGCGTCTCAATCAACGCACCGCCACTCGCCGCAGAGACAGCATCAATAAACTTCGACAAACCTATACTTTCCGAGCGCACCCGCTCGCCGGCCAGACGCCGTAGTCCGTTCGTCCCAAATAATTGCCACGGCCTCCCGTGTGATTAGAAGGCTTCTTGGACTCAGAAGTAACGCATTCCACGACCGCCAGAAAAATATTATTGTGTTAATTCACGAGAGAATTGCTTGATCCATATTCATGACGGGATCTAACTCCAGTTGAGCGTTTCTTTTCCATCTAGAGCAATTACTACATTTTAACCCTGGAGCAGATTAATCCTCCGACCCTGAGCCGGGAAAATAAAAGTATAAGTTAAATGTGACACGAGAAAATATCTCTTCGGGCAGGAGATAACAGGTATTATGGAGCGACGAAATCTCCATGCATATGCAAGCGCTCGCGTTCAGTCATTGCACCGACTCCCTGATTCTTTGAAGCACAGCCGGGTCAGAACCTTGAACTTAATTAGTGTTGCTAATCGATTTGCACTTCGTAATGCCTCTGGGGAGGTGAGCCAAGGAGAACGAGCTCTCAGCACTGGCCAATGAGAGGGATGTCAGTTCGAGCAGCACTGAATCCTCAAAAGCAAAGAGTACACTAAAATACTTGACATTAAACCAGATATTGAGACGTACGAGTCATTTTATTGCGTTCTTTAAAGCCAATATCAAAATAGTTTTACTAGATGACTCAGAACAGAGGTATTTCAGAACACGTTTGGCAATTAAAAATGAGAATATGAAAAAGAAAGCACACTGCAATGTGGTAATTTTGAGAAATTGTTATACAATTAATAAATTATTGCAATAGTGAAACTTTATACAAAGTTAAGGTTAAATCTAAAGCATTTCCGTTCTTTTCTTGAAGGAAAACTACCCCAATCATCTACCCTATACAATTCACTAATAAATGATGTAACATCATAACTCAGAAGTATACTTTTGTTTAAAAATAGCTCGCTTCAGTTCTTTCTATAAAATGCACTTTAGCTATATAGCATAATTTTTCTAAATTCTTTACTTTATTTTTTCAGGTAATTCGTATAAAAATCCATTTTCAGCTCACATCTCTATCTGAGAAATTAATTATTTTGAAAGTGGAATTTATTATCTTTATTAGTCTTTTGAATAAAATTAGATCAAATTGGGTTGCATAAGGGGCAGCTCACAATATTATAGAATATGTGGAATTTGAAAATAAAACTATCTTAATAGATATTAAAATTAAAGTCTAATTATTACATATCAAAGTCACAAATTGTTTGGTAATTAAGCTCAAATTAATTATAAAATAACGTATACATCGTTGTGTGAGATGTATGCGAGTGCTGTGGAACATGCATATGTATATGTGTTTTGTTAGGGTTATCAGATTATAATTTAGATTATAGATCGTAGAATGCTGTTTAGTGACACGTCATATTTATTATATTGTTTTTGGTTATTATCAAGTATAATCGAATTGTATTTGAAATAAACTACCACCGGATATATTTTTATATCGCAAAGTAGCAAAACATACATCAATACCTTATTATTGTACTTATTTATTCAGTATATTTAATATATTTGACTTCCAATCAAAAGGATTGATTATTAAAATAAATAAGTAAATAAATTAGTAGTTGCAGTTGTAATAGTATTATTATTTTATTGTTGTAACTATTTTTATTATATTATCATTATTACCTCTTGAATCGTAATATTTTTGAATCAGTTATGAAAATAATATTTTTTTCTCAAAAATTTGTTGTTGTTCTCAAGAATGTATACAAGATAATTCCTAGTGACTACAATTGGATACATTACGACAAAACAGCGGGTAAATTCTGAAAATTTACTTGATTAAAGAACTTCAGTTCCATTATCTGTCGTATTTCAAAATTCCTTGCCTCACAACTTACGGATTTAACGCGAACACAAGCTATATAAAATCTGAATATTTCCATCTGAGTGGAGAACTCACTCGAAGAGAGAAAGTGCCCATCTGGCGTCGTTCATAGGGCACGAGTAAGGGTAGTGCGTGGTGTGGTGTGGGGTGGGGTGGTGGGTGGGGTGGGGTGGGGTGTGTGGTGTGGCGTGGGGCGTGGGGTGGGGTGGGGTGGGGTGTGGGGGTGTGGTGTGGGGTCGGGGTGTGGTGTGGTGTGGGGTCGGGGTGTGGTGTGGTGTGGGGTCGGGGTGTGGTGTGGGGTGGGATGGGAGTGTGGGGTGGGGTGGGAATGGAGGTGGGGGTTGCGGTGAGGGTGGCGTTGCGGTCGCCGGCGCAACGCGCGTGTGCCGCCCGCATTTCAACATCAGAGATCAGACTTCTTTTTCCCCCTTCCACGGATTGCTGATTTCGCCGCGGAAGTCATTTTTTTTCCCACCATTATCGTCACAACTCGATTCCGCAACTCCCGAGACGACCGGAGAGTCGACCGGAAAGCAATCGAAAACGCCGGTCACGGACCTTAAGTCAGGATAATTATAGCATTATACAAATAATCAGGGGTTGTTATTTTTCAAAGGGTCACGACGCGGGTGAGCACAGACAATGGAGCCGATCGCAATGAACGGAGACGGCGCGGCGGGGGCGGGCTGTTCGCGTGACGCGCTCGCGCTCGCACGGCAGGATGTATCAATCGCGCGGAGGCGGCGGTTCCGCGCGCGCGGGCGCGCTTTCGGGGGGCGCTTCTCCCCCACCCCACTCCCCCGCCTTCGGCCGGCGCGTCGGGGCGGCCTGCTGCTACCTCCGGGCGCAGTTGCCTCGCCACCGCGCCTTCGCTCTTGCCATCCCACGCTCTGAGATTTCCGCCTCTCTGCGAGTCTCCCGGCCAACGCATGTTTCTAACAGTTTTTATACAATCAAAACTCCCATCATGTTCTGGTTTTGTGGGGAATTGTTTTGTTATTTAAGGGCGCATCAACTTTTAAGTCATTATGATCCGATTAAAAGATGGTGATTGGTGATTGTCAGTAGTCAATGGAAAGGAGCAACGTTGGCAAGTTTCGTACCACTGAGCACGTGTTCCCGGGAAACGAAAATAAATACTTGAAATAAATACTTATTAAAGTAAGCAAATCACACACACATATTGTATGAAGCTACAGCTTCAGATGCGCAACTGCCAATCACCAACTTATTTTAATCGGACCATAGTGACCACTATTGGATTTTAACGTTATGGTATCTACGAGTATAAGGATGAAACGATATAGTGATGATAGGGGTGAAAGGAAGAACACAATACAACCACGCCCGAGGCGGGACTCGAACTCGCAACACTTCGTTCTAAGATCGCTACGGCACTACTGACTTAGTGATCTCGGCCACCGGGCAGGCTTGTTAGGGATTGTACTTTATCATGTAATTCGCCTATCACATTTATGTTACGTAACCTTATGATTCTCCCGGCCAGACATAAAACTCATGTTTCTGATTATTTTAAAAAATTGTGTAGCTTCAAAAGTCCCATCCCATCATGTTCTGTTTTTCCATAGGACTTGTTCTTTATAATTTGGTCCATCTACCACACGTCTAATATGTTATGTAACGATACGTGACATAAACATTTTCCACTTGCATTCTTAATCATCCAACATATTCCTGTTACAGGAATTTAGCATTTCAATTCTAAAGAAATGCTTTCAGACGCTCTCCACAATTCTGTTTTTTTTTATTTTCTTTCCGTTTTTTAGTAAGCTTCAACATTTCATTTGATTGCGTTAAACTATCGCATTATTTCCTGTAAGCTCACTCACCTCTATCAGATTCTTTGTCTTTTATGCTCTTGCTTCACCTCGGACTCTGCGTACTTCTGCCTCACGTATTGATTGACATGATGACGACACAAGCTAGCAAGGTGGATTGCACTGCAACCTATGAAAATAAATTTATTAGACCGTCATAAAATTGATTCACAACTTTTAAAAAAATATATTAATTATTCCACAATATACAACTGAGATGGCGATCATGATTCAGCACGAATACGTTTGATTGACGTTAGAGTTCAAAATTTAGTGTTATTAATTTGTTGATGTTATTTATAATAAGAAATGTAACAGTAGGTAAAGGAAGTTTCTTCGTATGACTTGCAATGACCAAATTGAATTTAAAATATTTTCGTTTAGTTCATGTGAAGTTTAGTTATCACCATTCCGATCATTACATGGCATCTCAATCTCTGTTTCAGACACATGAGTAAAACACATTAGAATAGTGTTCCTTGTCACAAATGAGTTATACTTGGACGTAATCATGCGTTCAGACATAACGTTTCACGCTACATGCGCTCATTGCTATTAGTTAAGGGAACCAATGTCCCGGTAATGAAGATATTTTCCGGCGCAAACCTTTTATGGTGTAGTGAGAGCAACACACTAAATATTTTCGGGCTAACATGTTCTCCGAGCATTATCGTCTCCTGCAGGAGCACCTCTGGCGACGACGCCTGCTCTAGGAGGAATGCCTTTGAGGATAGCGCCAATCTCCCATTGGCTGCGCGAGCAGCGAAGCGGGGAGGTCGACTAGCATCCTCCAGCGAAATACGTCGACATCCAAGCCATAACTTGTTACACCACCACATCTCCGGTTAATTGAAGTTTCCGTATAAAGATGAAGATAATATCCTTGAAGCGGGCTCTGATATACGTGGCCCGGGCGGTAAGACGGAGATGGAGCAAGATGTTTTCCATCTAACTCCTCTTTTTCGAGAGATGAACTCGTGACTCGTGGTGGATGGGCGCAGTCTCGAACGTCGTGACCGGCTCCCCGCTGGAGGCGAGGGAGAACCAACCGAAGCCAAGATAAGTACGTTTTAAAAGTTATTATATATCACAATTATATCGCAGGAAGGGCGGTGCGACGGCAGGGTGCCGGCCGGCGGCGGCGGCGGCGGCGAGGGCGTCGGGTGACTTCAACGCGCGATCCGACAGGGAACCTCTCGCCGCCGCAGCGGCAGTCCGACGGGAGCAGGCGTTGTGCCAGCGGGCGTCTATGCATCATGTTCGAGAGACGTGAAATATTCCACGCGCAAGATATATATCGCGCCGTGCAACGGATGCGTGACTGCGTGATAAGCGTACGGATAGACCTCCGGTACAAACGAGGCCACGCGGAGCGAGAAGCGCGTCTGCCGGCCGTTTAGGAAGGATCTCGTCTCAGGTAGCCGTTTTATGTAAAATAAATACCTCGCCCGCGAAGAGGACTAGTCGTTCGTTACCGCTGCGCGGACGAATACCCAACTTCGCGGCGACGTCTAGGGGAGCAAGAAACCGCCCGAGAAATGAGTGCCATTAGAGGAAATTGCGTTGCCGAGCAGCGACCACCGGCGACGGTCGCGGAGAGAGTCGCTTGAGCCTCTTGAGCTAACGAGGCCTCCTGGATTCAGCTACTGTGCAATCATTTCCACAAAACAATGATACATAAACAAAACGCAATAAAATAGCAGTAAAACGTTTCGAAACCAAATTTCTGGTTTTATTGCAGTGTTTTTTTTGTCTTCTACCCTTCCTCGTTACGCGAGATATTAAAGTAGCCGGCAACGATTGAAGAATATCATTTTATGACATTTGGCTGTGATATTCTGCAGAGATTTTTTAAATTTTAGCTTGAAGAGCAAATTTAATCTAAAATGCGGAACACGAAAATGTGATTGGCATTGAACAGAGATGATAATTTGGATTTCAAGTTATACCTCCTTGATTTTCGTCGTTACTTTTCTCTTCACTCCAAAAGTTATATGAACCGACAAAAATTCGGTACAGGGGGAACACCTACTTTCCGGTTAAATGGGGGTTCATTGTAAGTGAATAATATTTGCAGTACCTCTGCTTAGCATCGTAAAATCATATTTTATATTTATCACTTTTAGTTTAAAAGTAGTTTTATTGGCAATATTATCAGCATACCATGTTCAACATATATAAAATGAAATTATGAACTTGAATAGCAAATGTAACAAATAATTAACAATGATAATCTCTCATTCTATTTTAAAAATTCTCAACATTTTAAATTGATATCGTTTATGAAAAATCAAGAGAAAGGAGGAAAAAATGTTTCTACGAAAAACTTCTGATGGAAAAATTCTTCCCGGTATTAATAATTCAGTTTAAAATGTTCGAATTAGCTAAGTCACTGTGTTCAATAAATGATCCCAGAAACTCCATGATTGTAATGATTTGTTGGAAAAGGTTCAATGTTTTAAGTTGTTAAAAATAACTTCTTGACTTGTGGCTCATGGCCATCTTACTTAAGTATTCAGGGACCACTTAATTAAATGTATAATGAGCATTGAAATATGTGAAACATGTCACTCCTGAGGGCCACATAGACTCTTTTATCTGATAAGAAAGCATTATGTTGACGTGTAGGACCAGTTATTTCAAGTCACAAATAATTAAACGCGTGTAATTACCACTGGGTGCGTGCGCTTATTTCGCATTGTTTTCACATTCTCATTTAACAGTCTTTACAAAGATAATTTTGAAAATTTTATTCAATTTGTTTGCAGATGTGCAGTGAGCACAGTTCATTACAATAGTATATCGCCTAGAAGGATTTTTAGAACGTACAGACAAAACGAGACTTCATGTACTTACATTTAACATGTTGCAAACATGTAATGCCTTTACTTCAAAATACCACTACCATTTTATTCGAATTTAACATTATTTGACTGTATGAGCCATGTAACATATTCTTATCTGTTCATTTGTGGTGTTAAAATTAACATTGTATCATACAAGACATCAAATAGTAAAGTTGATAATACGTACCACGACCGCTATTTACCTTTAATTGTGAAGAGTAGGTAGGTTGAAGGAATTATTAAACGTACGAGTAGGGAGGGGTTTGAATTAATACAACTGAAATGAACTATGTAAGCGCCTATAACATTAATCACATTCAATTATTTTTCCGAAGGACTGTCTAACAAGACAATTTATATTTTCAGGACGAATTGTCACCCATCATGTAATTCTTATTCTTCATTATCAGAATATTAGGCAATAGTCCGTGGTCAACGTGGCTAGGATCACAATCTATTACCTATTTACTGTTTTATTTGTGATTTTTCTGATTCCCTATGATTTAATTCCAATTATATCAGATATGAAGAAGATAAATTATGTTGTAATGAAGAGAAATTGCACATAACTGGAATTAGTGGCAACGAGAACTCTAAGAATTTCCACCGTGGATTATCAGTTTTATCTAGAAATTCCACTTAGACACCGGTCTCTCCTCTTTAGCCAAAGATTGAAAGTTAACCAACGCTGGCTGTCCGTTACACTACTTGTCACTTATAGAATCGTCAGTACTAATGCCACGATCTCGGCAACGAAATAGAATTTTGGTTGCTTGAGATGCAAACACAACCACCACCACTGCCGTCACCTTCCCGACGGCAGTCTCCGAAGATAGTCCCTATAGTCAGAGAGTAGCGCAACGGCTCCAATTTAATAGTCTCTCATCCGATAGCACCGTCAGGCAACTTTCAGACGAAGAGAAATAATAATTATCGAATGCTTTATGGAGATTTTCAAGGAAGTTAATATGGGTTTTATGTAGATTGGTGGCTTCCAACTCATACAGTACCGCATAGTTCAAACTCTTCTTCAGAGTGGACATAAAATATAGGTTTGCGGCTTTGGTAGTATAATAATTAGCGTATCGGGCAGTTATACCCAAGTTTGCGGGTTCGAATCCGATCGAAGCCGTGGATTTTTAAGGGCAAAAAATCCTTTATGCATCTTTCATCCAAGAGTAAATAAAGGCGACTGCCCCATGTTGTAGATTTACTGCACGCAAAAGAAACTGAAGGCTAAAAGAAACCTCTGAGTTAAATCTTTAAAAAAAATCGCCCGTTTCATCGCCCGAGAGACACTTTCTTCTTCCTCCAGACGGCGAAAGAAGCGCAACGAAATTTGCGTGGTCAGACGGGAGGCAGACCTAATGACCTGAGTGTCGCCATGTAAAATAAGAGGTAACTGAATTGAATTTGGAATCGGCGGCGCAAAGGAAAGTGCTTCTCTCCGCATCTATGGAATCCGCAAGGAGCGGTCAAGCTGCGCCTCCTGTCTCCGCGCAGCTCGCAGCCAGCACTTCCTCTGTTTAATGAAGACGGAACACACACGAAGGCAGCGGGCGGGCGGATGGGCGACGGTGGCGGCGCCTGGTGCAAACCACAGGCGCGGCACGCAGGCCAGGAAGCGAACAGCCGCGGTTACGAGACCTGCCAATTCCAATTTCAGCTCTGGCAAGGGAATAATCTTCCTCTAGGAAACAAATTCACGTGAGAAATTAAAGAATTTGAATTGAAAAATTCACAACAGCACAATATAATAAATTATAGACTATGAATCCACTGTGACTAATATTGAATTGAATTGCCTTATTTAACGTGGCGAGACTCAGGCCATGAGACCTACTCTTTCGTCGGACCACGTAAAAATATTTACATTAAATATTTATTATAAAAATAAAAAAAATATATTAAATGGAAATATTTACCATTTAAAGTAACTTTGGTCAATAGAAAATAATTATTTTAAAAATACATTTAAAAAAATATTTGATTTTATTTTACGTTGCATTAACTGTAACGGCCTTAGCGACGTACACGTTAAGTTATTACAATTTAATACTTTTCAGTTATAGTTTTACTTTATTATTATACTCTAAAATGAAATTAATTATTGTTAAAAATAGTAATAATTTTATAGATTTCAATAGATTATTCTTGAAAACTTGAAGGCATTAGAGTACACTTGATTCCAAATTTTTGTTAGTAATTCAGTTTGTGTTGATTGTAATTGGTGCAGTAAGATATAACAAGATACGAAGTAATTCCGTATCTGCAAATGGTTTCCATTTAGTTTTATACGTAACAGTTTAAAACTATAAAATTCTTTCCGATTAAAGTTTCAATTTTTGAGAAGCTCGAAAACGTTTGCTTTACTTTTAGACAGATTGCTGGATTTGTAGCCTCTGCAGATTTATTTTTATTTTTTGTGTCGCCATTCCACTACTTTCGTGAAATGTAAAAACATTATTTTTGTATTGCACCAAACTTTCTCCTTTAAAATGTATTAATACTTCCACAACTCTTCATTTGAATGGAAATTATACTTTTTACATGCTATTATATTTACTGCACATCTGTAAATGAAACCCAGATGTAGTAGTACCAGTGTATTTATTTTCTCTTATTTTAAATAATATTACAATACTTCAATAACAAAACGTTATTTCTAACAAAATTTCATTTAAAAAAATGATGGTCAATTTTTTATTCACGTTTCAGCTTTGTGGACCCTATATTTTCTAATGACTATTTCACAGAATAGTTGCCATTTTATTCTCTTCCTAGAATGAAATCAGAATAGTCGGAACTTCATTAATCAAATATCATCAACTGATGCACATGTTACAATGAAAAAAATTGTTCCAGAACCCACCAATGAAAATATTAGGCTACTCTGCTTGTTGAACGCACATGCCAATTTACGAGAATATAAATGACATATTGATTAGTAAGATATATTTTTTTGAGTTAATTGAAAATAACTTTTAAGTCAGAGATGCAAAGAGAAAGTTACTTTTCACTCTTAAAAGGTGTCAGTCTTAAAGATATGAAAGTTGTTATTGATATCATTGAAGACAAACATTACATCATATTGCTGTACAGAGAAGTAAGTAGAGCATAGAATCCAAACTAAAATGTCTGGTTAGTTATGTAGAAGTGACAAAAGAATAATTTAGTGGAAGTTGGCAGGTGGCAAAAACTCGAGAACAACAGAAATGTTTACAACCTACTTGAATGGTACGCGAGGTGAAGTTGGAAGCTGTCAGCATTTTTATCCCTTACGATTTTGTGAGTGTGATAAACTAGCAAATTACAACTTGTCTTTTAATAATATTCATCATGAGGCATATTTATACATTTCTTCATTGAATTTCTAATCTTTCCTGAAAATTACTGTACATCCAAAAACGAAAATTTACATGGAGCATTTATATTCAAATTGTTCTTGAAAAAAGTGGAGATTGTATTTTATCTCACTGCACGCAATGGGGAATTCCACACACGTTGGCAGTGCACGTAGTTTCCCATTACAGCTCTCATTATAGCCAGCCCTTCATGTCAACATTTCGTCCAAGGAAAAATTAAAAATTAACGAAGTTACATCTCTCTGGGTTGAGTGTTTATCTCCGTCGGTGGTCGGAGTGTTCAAAGAGCGAAAGATCTCAGTGTGCCAGGGAAGTGACTTCGGTGAAATGCGAGTGGAAATAAACAAGACTTAATTCCCTCTTTTGCGCATGCCGGTGTCGTGTAGTGTCCTGTATGATAATATTTTTGTTTGTTACGGTAAGTCGAGTACACTCATTACTCACGCTGGGAAATGTGGTGTCTACGCAGAAGAGGAGATAAGACAGTTCTTAATAGCACCTTAATGAAGGGTTCCTCATTAGGAGACCACACGGCTGATCTTTGTTTCGTGTTAAGTTCACATTTTTCAAATGAAAACCACCGAACACGATTTTATTTCAAGAAATTCAACAGAAACATGTTTCAAAGCGAACATACTCTTCAAAAACAAAATGTCGAAGAGTGTAGTGTGTCGCTGTTCCATTTATACTTTTCCTTCCATTTGACGATTACGTGAAGATAATAGTATGATAATGATGATTTGTAACGCAAACGTTTCATTTACATTTCTATGAACTATTGAAGAAATTTAAAGTAAACTAATTTTGCTACAAGAGCATGAACTTTCTCACATTAGTAACGGTTACGTGAAATTATAATAGCCCAACAGTTCTGTCCACATTAACACCTTCTTAGCCTTCACTCGTAATACTCATCACAAATCGTAGGGCACCAATCGTAAACTTAATTCATTTAAAGCAAATACATCCACACAAATTCGACCAACAAAAACTGTCATCCATACTCCAGAAACACCGCCCTACCATGAGACGTTATTCTGAGAATTTCAAATTGCCATTCGCAGTGTTTACAATGTCGTATTGCGAAACTATTAACTCCTGAAAAATTCTAGTAAAAGTAGTAAGGGAATTCGAATTTGCAATTTCGAAAATTTGCAAAAATTATGCAAAAGACTCATATTTCCCAAAAGATATACATGACTTGACTTTAAGATCTAACTTTGAAGATCAAATTTCATTACGCAAAAAATCTCTATCGTCAATATTGCAGTTTGCCATATTAATTTTTTGTAACTTTCCAAAACATCAATAATGGGCCTGTGTAATTTTTATAACCGTAGTTCCATAAAAACATTTCCCTGTTCCAACAGTTGGAGTCGTCTCTAAGAAAATACATTTTTAAATATTGCTAAATTTTACTAAATTACAAGAAAAATAATCGGATTTTTAAAAAAATGTAGAAAACCTTATTTAATGATCGAACTTTGTAAAAGCAATTGAACCAAGAATATTGTCATATTATTCAATTTGTAGAAAGACAGAAAACAATTTAAATTTTATGCAATTTTCAAAAATTTAGTAAATTAAACGAAAATGAGACTCGCAACATTTTTATAATTGTTTTGTTATGAGAAAAGATTTTGAAAAATGGAAGCACTTTTGAGAAAATGTAGAAAATGTTAAGTGACATGTAAAGTAGTCCCTAAAATTAAATTATCTGCTTCAAACTTATGGGACCGTGGCATCAACCAGATCAATGGGAAAGAATCAATTTTGGTGAAAATCCTGATTACGTTTTATCCGCTACCGTTGTTCGCAGACAGAAGGACGGACGGACAGAGGAACAGACAAACTGCCATATACCAAGTTTTCGGTATCAAAGACCCATAAAAACTGGATTCTAACTATACAGCGTGTTAGAGGAAGTATTTTACTACATATTGGAAGACGATTTATCCACTTTTCTGTGTCAGAGCTCCACAATACGTGTTTTTCTGTCAAAAAATTGCCCTTTTCTTGCACAGCATTACATTACTACTTTTTCTATCCTACGTATAGAATCCGCGGGAAAGTAAAAGTAGTGTCTAAGAAGGCGTCCCTAGCCTAATATAAAACTCGTTTTCGAAAGAATTTGCGTATGATTGTAAAAGTTCGTTTCAGCGAAATCTTGCATCTTCTGTCACACAGGTAAAACTTGTATAGTGTTCCTTTTATCCTCTCAGAAAACGTCTTTGGTGAATCGTGATAACAAGGTATTGTAAAATTCAGAGTATCGTGAAACGTGGATCTATGTCTACTCAGAATATGCTAACATACGTCAGGGGTGAGTAAATGGGAGCCAAAAGAACTCTTTTTGTCGCCCAAGGGCTAATTGAAAAAATATCACAGGTTAATTACGAAATGGAATGCAATGAAATGAAAGACTACTGTTTTGTTACTACGAAAAAAGGATTACACGCATGGAAATTTAATGCAGTTAACACATTTGTACCTTAGTAACGCTTCCACATTCATGGCCCATAAAACACACTGGCATTCCGCTAGATACGAAACACTTTATTCCAATTTAAAATCACAAACTTCTTTGAAATATAATTTTTATACAGTTGTAGAAAAAAGTTTGCATTTCGCGAGCGAAGCGTTTATTTTACTATGGACTCGATCAATTTTTTTCCCTCGACTTACGGTATAGCCAAAAAAATACATCTTAACTACAAACAAAACATCCACTTTGACAACTTAATTTGAAAATGCCTATTTCAATCAGTAGTATAGTTGGTGATGTAGATACCTTTTTTCAATAATGAATGAAAGTCGCATGTTTTCTGGTATCAAATATTTATTTTAAGACTTAAGATATTTTCGATAGCATGGATATCATCCTCAGAGCTATCTGAAAATTACATTAAAAAATTGAAAAGAAGATTGTATAAATTATTTACAAAAATAGTTTCAGCACAAAATTGATGTTTCCAGATGCATAAGCAACTATTTCAATGTTGATCTCTAAGGAAATGGTCAAAACCTAGCCCAAAAATGGAAGCCAAAAAGCGATCGACACCCCTGGCATACGTCTTATTTCTACCCGCCCCAACCGTCGAACATCCTCACGGCCGACGAATCCGCGCGGTCAATGCAGTGGCTCTTTATCCCTCGTGGCGCATAAAGCATCCGCGATTGATGCGGCCATCGTTGCCAAAAGCTTAATTGCTTTTCAAAATGCGCTCCCAAGATCGAAGTCATCTTGCAAGAGCTCATGGAAGAATAGCCCGATACGAGCTCTTTGTATTCAGTGCTATATTCTCTAAATCCTACGACCTGCGTAAAGGAATAGTAAGCAATTCCAGTTTTTGAGGGGGGGACATTCTTAAAGGGGAATTAATCGAGTCTGCCTGCCTGAGTCCTCCTGAGACGTCGGTGACTTTTTGCCGCCTGTTGGGGCGCTCTCCCTTTAAGCTGTAGCTCTTCTGACAGCTGCGGCGGTGACATTGCCAACGCAGAACCGAAATCACCAACTGCGGAGCAGAGCTCGGTCTCAGAGTGTAGGAGAGACATAAATAGACGCCAAGATGTCAACAGGATATAGAAAGATGAAATAGAGAGGCACTCTACACAAATTACTAATTGAATACTACTGAATTATGCGGTTAGATTATTAAAAATCGAAATAAATATTTTATGTTTATAAAGATCAAAATGCAAAGCAAAAGAGATAATTATTATTATTATTTTATTGTGAAAAAACACAATGTCAACAGAGACGTTTGAAATATTGGCGAGACATTATTAATGGGAAGAGAGATGAAATTGTACGCCATTGTGACGATAAAATGACAAAAACCAACTTGAGATGGGCTCAAAAGTAACAGCACTATCACATGAACTCGGTGCAGCTCACGAAGGGTTGGGAAGAGAGATTTCCATGTCACTCGCCCGAAATCACATAAAGAAAGCACCCGAAAAACGCATCCAAGAAATAGATTTGGAGAGGGAAACAAAGATATCTCTAGAATTATACAAATATTTGGGAGGAATTGGGAACGAAAAACTTATATTGACCTTCTTAAAAATAAGAGAGCAAGTCTAGCATGGTTTACATTCAGGGATAGTAAATAAAACAAAATTACTATTGAAAATATAAAAACAAGTGTTCTCTGCGAGAAACAGGAGAACAGAAATCATTAACTTTTAAACTGCCGATGCACTGAAACACAAAGCATCCACATTTTGCAAGTTGACGAAAATGAAATTACAGAGCATGATGAAAGTCTGGGCCTTAGAATTGTAAAAAGTAATCAACAACAATTTAAACGTCGCCTTAGAAAATTTCTTTCTCCGGTTCGACCCAAAAGACAGAAAGTAATGGGTAAAAGAAAGTATCGGGAAACATCTTCTCAGAAAATGACACATAGAATCAGAATCAACAGTTTTAGAAAATATTAAAGTAAAATATAAACACGCAGCACTAGGAGTACTATTAAAAATAACAGAGGTACACCACAATATGAAAAACCCAACAAAACTAATATTATTATTTTAAAAAAACTACTCCAGAATACTAGGATTAAAATGCAGCAAATAAAAGTCACAAACCACGGGAAAACAACTTTTTGCAAATTAAAAATATACTACCCTTCAAAACTTTGACCCATCCTTCAAAACTCGGATGAAATTGTAACATTTACTGCAAAACAAAGAACAGCTACTGCGTCAATCCGGGGTTTTGTTCCAGAAAACCTCCATAACCACCGACGAGAGTCAAAGCAGCTCCAGACAGAAGACTTCCGTCAATAATAATTTTAAAAAGTTGAAAAAAATGTGTAAGGGCCTACGCCACGGTACGCCCAGCTAACAGGTTAAAATGTACAGTGCTTTATTTCAATTACCTATTCCTTCTCTTTGTTTTATATTGTTTAAAACATCAGGTTGCAATTTACTACATTTATGTAAGGTGTTTCCTGACAGATTTTTCCTACTACCTACGGGGGGTTTTCCGCCCCTTACTTCCCGATCACCAACGACAGCAGGAAATGCTAGGGAATAATCAGTATGGAGATTGCACGGCTCTACAGCCCAGGCGACTATATTAAAACGGGTAGAAATAAACCAAAACAAACTGTGTTTATCAACTATAAAGTCTTTTGGGTTTGTGAAACAATTATAGTTTCGTATTTCTTTGTAACTTCTTTCTAATTTCTTAAAAAGCATAGCGATCACCATTCATTTAATAGTTTATTTTAAGCTATGTGCTTAATAATACGTGTACAATCGCGTAGGTGTTTATTCACAAGCAAGTTGTCTTTAAAATGCGGCAAAACCAGATATTTAAATTTTATTATTTGCAAATTAATTAGGGACATGCAAGTGTGCTCAAATTGGAAATGTTGCTATACGTGTCACAGGTATCACAATAGGTCGTGTAATTACATTCCATATATTAAAGAAAATTACGTGAAAATGTACTGTGTTCTTTCTAATTGTGTCGAGAAGGTTCGTGTATGTAACATGAAAGATATTATTAGTGGCTGTCTTATGAAGTGATATTTGAATATTTGTTTAAAATCAATAATAAAAATATATAAAAGTTTCAGGAGACAATACATGAAAATGGAAACATATACGAACCCCATTACTTACTACTAAAGGAATTATCATTCGTAACTCCAACATTCCGTATATAACATAGGTTCCGGTCTTTGAAAGCAGGGGAGACTTTCGCGGCCGTGCGTTGGCAGCGGTGGGCGTGGAGCGGAGCCGCGTGGCGCGGCGTGCGAGGGGGAATGGGGGGAGGGGGAGTGAGCGAGGCCTCATTACGACAGCCGCAACACCCAATTTTGGACGTGGCACAATCAGCCGCGGCTGAGGATTGGAATCAATTATTCTCGCATAAATAAGTACTGTCTCTGTGGAAGCTCTTCTTCAGAGGCGGCGGCGGCGGCGGTGGCGGGCGCTTGGGCGGGTGGCAGGCGAGGCGCATGCAACGCGAAACAAATAACAAAACGCTAATGAAATCAGGAAACGAACACAAATAATGAAGGCGACGTGCTTCCCATTGCGATCGCGGCTGCCGGGCGAAATTAATTACGGGGCAGGCGAGAATGGCAGCGGGGACCGAGGGGGCGACAGCGGCGGTGCAGGGCGGTGCAGGGCGGTGCAGGGCGGTGCAGGGCGGTGCAGGGCGGTGCAGGGCGGTGCAGGGCGGTGCAGGGCGGTGCAGGGCGGTGCAGGGCGGTGCAGGGCGGTGCAGGGCGGTGCAGGGCGGTGCAGGGCGGTGCAGGGCGGTGCAGGGCGGTGCAGGGCGGTGCAGGGCGGTGCAGGGCGGTGCAGGGCGGTGCAGGGCGGTGCAGGGCGGTGCAGGGCGGTGCAGGGCGGTGCAGGGCGGTGCAGGGCGGTGCAGGGCGGTGCAGGGCGGTGCAGGGCGGTGCAGGGCGGTGCAGGGCGGTGCAGGGCGGTGCAGGGCGGTGCAGGGCGGTGCAGGGCGGTGCAGGGCGGTGCAGGGCGGTGCAGGGCGGTGCAGGGCGGTGCAGGGCGGTGCAGGGCGGTGCAGGGCGGTGCAGGGCGGTGCAGGGCGGTGCAGGGCGGTGCAGGGCGGTGCAGGGCGGTGCAGGGCGGTGCAGGGCGGTGCAGGGCGGTGCAGGGCGGTGCAGGGCGGTGCAGGGCGGTGCAGGGCGGTGCAGGGCGGTGCAGGGCGGTGCAGGGCGGTGCAGGGCGGTGCAGGGCGGTGCAGGGCGGTGCAGGGCGGTGCAGGGCGGTGCAGGGCGGTGCAGGGCGGTGCAGGGCGGTGCAGGGCGGTGCAGGGCGGTGCAGGGCGGTGCAGGGCGGTGCAGGGCGGTGCAGGGCGGTGCAGGGCGGTGCAGGGCGGTGCAGGGCGGTGCAGGGCGGTGCAGGGCGGTGCAGGGCGGTGCAGGGCGGTGCAGGGCGGTGCAGGGCGGTGCAGGGCGGTGCAGGGCGGTGCAGGGCGGTGCAGGGCGGTGCAGGGCGGTGCAGGGCGGTGCAGGGCGGTGCAGGGCGGTGCAGGGCGGTGCAGGGCGGTGCAGGGCGGTGCAGGGCGGTGCAGGGCGGTGCAGGGCGGTGCAGGGCGGTGCAGGGCGGTGCAGGGCGGTGCAGGGCGGTGCAGGGCGGTGCAGGGCGGTGCAGGGCGGTGCAGGGCGGTGCAGGGCGGTGCAGGGCGGTGCAGGGCGGTGCAGGGCGGTGCAGGGCGGTGCAGGGCGGTGCAGGGCGGTGCAGGGCGGTGCAGGGCGGTGCAGGGCGGTGCAGGGCGGTGCAGGGCGGTGCAGGGCGGTGCAGGGCGGTGCAGGGCGGTGCAGGGCGGTGCAGGGCGGTGCAGGGCGGTGCAGGGCGGTGCAGGGCGGTGCAGGGCGGTGCAGGGCGGTGCAGGGCGGTGCAGGGCGGTGCAGGGCGGTGCAGGGCGGTGCAGGGCGGTGCAGGGCGGTGCAGGGCGGTGCAGGGCGGTGCAGGGCGGTGCAGGGCGGTGCAGGGCGGTGCAGGGCGGTGCAGGGCGGTGCAGGGCGGTGCAGGGCGGTGCAGGGCGGTTGCAGGGCGGTGCAGGGCGGTGCAGGGCGGTGCAGGGCGGTGCAGGGCGGTGCAGGGCGGTGCAGGGCGGTGCAGGGCGGTGCAGGGCGGTGCAGGGCGGTGCAGGGCGGTGCAGGGCGGTGCAGGGCGGTGCAGGGCGGTGCAGGGCGGTGCAGGGCGGTGCAGGGCGGTGCAGGGCGGTGCAGGGCGGTGCAGGGCGGTGCAGGGCGGTGCAGGGCGGTGCAGGGCGGTGCAGGGCGGTGCAGGGCGGTGCAGGGCGGTGCAGGGCGGTGCAGGGCGGTGCAGGGCGGTGCAGGGCGGTGCAGGGCGGTGCAGGGCGGTGCAGGGCGGTGCAGGGCGGTGCAGGGCGGTGCAGGGCGGTGCAGGGCGGTGCAGGGCGGTGCAGGGCGGTGCAGGGCGGTGCAGGGCGGTGCAGGGCGGTGCAGGGCGGTGCAGGGCGGTGCAGGGCGGTGCAGGGCGGTGCAGGGCGGTGCAGGGCGGTGCAGGGCGGTGCAGGGCGGTGCAGGGCGGTGCAGGGCGGGCAGGGCGGGGCAGGGCGGGGCGGTGCGGGGCGGTGCGGGGCGGTGCGGGGCGGTGGGGGCGGTGCGGGGCGGTGCTGGGCGGGGCGGGGAGGGGCGGGGCGGGGCGGGGCGGGGCAGGGCGGGGCAGGGCGGGGCGGGGAGGGGCGGGGCGGGGCGGGGCAGGGCGGTGCAGGGCGGGGCAGGGCGGGGCAGGGCGGGGCAGGGCGGGGAGGGGCGGGGCGGGGCGGGGCGGGGTGGGGCGGGGCGGGGCGGGGAGAAGCGGGGCTTGGCAGGTCAGGGCGTGGCGGGGTGGCCAGCGAGGCCGTTGCGACCAGGAAAGGCACAGAGGGAGAGGGGAAATGAGAGAGAGATGCGTTGCTAGAGAGGGTGGGATGAGCAATTCCACGTTAGTTTGTGTGCGTGGCGGAAAGGGGGCGGTTGGATGACAGTTTAACGCCAGAGGACGTACGAAACAAAATTTGTGTAATTAATACGAGTGAGAGCACGTAGACATTACGAAGTAAACACACTAGTGCCTGCCTTGACATGTCGAAATGATCTGAATCTCTACTGAATAGTTTTCATCACAGTATCAATTGGATTTTTGTTCGAATTTCCTATTTGTTGTATCCCAAAAGCACTCTTTTTCCCATGGTGAACTCGTGAGGAAGATAAACGACGTCCTCCACACAGATTACCGGTATAAAACTAGTGAGATAACAGAATGGAAGGGTAGTATTGCCCGTAAAAAGTGCCCATGGCCCATTATATGAAGTGCTGTTCGGACACAGGTTTGAAAGTGATTAGGGAGATACATTTACCACTGATCAGAGCAGTCGGCCAACGAATTCGATTCCGTAAGCAAACTCGCAAATGTGTTCAATGCATCAAGCAAATTAAGAATATTTCTGCCGCCTTGCCGAGAACTCGCAACTTCAATCAAAACTCGCAAATTCCCAATCATCAATCCGCTAACAAAAATAATAGAAACGCTGCTTGGAAATCTGTACATCAGGCGCGTCCAACCCGCCCGCACGAGCTACTAGCTCGCCTGGGAAGCCCGGCACTCCTACCACAGTATAACCAGTATGTTCACTCACGGCAAATCCCATTGAAAAAGTTCTTTCGATCACGTGACGTCCGCCATGTTCTTGATATAACACCCAGCGCGCGTAATACATAATTACTACATTTAAAATGATTTTCTTACATTTATTTTATTCACTAGTTCAATTCATTTTATTATTCTATCCATTTTATTCAAATTCCACGTCCTCTGAAACAAATTAAACACATTCACTCAGTTTTCATATCACACGGTGAATGATATCCGAATGTGTCAGCTGAAAGTCTGTTTGCTGACAACCAAGAACATGGCCGAGGGTCTTCCCAGCGCAAAACTAGATTTCGGAGCAAGTGAACATACTGGTTGTACTGTGCTCCTACGGCCACGGGCAACTTCCCCTCACTCCGCACTCGCTTCCCCCCCAAATCCAGAAAGTGATGTACGAGCGCAAGCTGAAGCAGCGGAGAGGAATAGCGTCTTCGTACGAAAATATGTTAGAAATGATGATAGAATGATGATAAAAATATGATAGAAGAAGCATCGTAAACACCGCACCATTTCCTACTATATTAATTCATTTATTTATTTAGTTACATATTTATTCATTTCCTATTTTTTACCTCTCTTCAGAACGTACATTTGTTATTCAAAATTATGTTTCCATTTTCACATTTTATTATAATTTTCCAGTTTTCTTTCACTTGAATTTGTTTCATGATATTATTTGTAATAGATTCCATTTATTCATTTTAATTTTCATTTGTCATTTTTAAAAATTATATGTCAATTTCACATTTTATATTTATCTTTAATTCGAATTCATAACAATATTCAGTAAAAAATTTTTAATTTTTTAATTTTTGTAATTTAGATATATTATCATTATTACTATTATAATTTTTGTAGCACTGGAGATGGCCGCAATGCGGCCGAAGAAGCTTTATGCCACAATAATGAATTACGATGGAGAGCCAACACCTCGTATAGATTTCAATGAAAATATGTTTGTCAGATTTGCTCTATCAAACAACCGGCATTTGAATTATGATTATATACATTGCTATTTACTACTGTTTCATGTTTATTTTCTTCTTAAATTCTGCATTTTATAAACATTTGTGCCAAGGGGCTGGAATATATTTGAGTTACAATTTCTTTCCTTGTTGTGATATTGTTTTGATCTTTTAAATCATTAAATTATTAATTGTATTTAGCAGTAATATGAAATAAATTAACAAGTCTCTGAAAGTTAACAATTCTTGCTTACGGACGAACAGTGCTTTTAACAAGAATCTTTATCTGTTAAACCTCTTAATCTGAACGTTGCTGCTATTATATCACTCTTAAGTAAACACGATTACAAAATCAAGATACTTTCAATTCAAAATGTTTAATTTTACTCTCGAATGAGAATTTGAAATCAGACTGACATGCCTGCTTTACGGTATCTCTGATCAACACAGATGTTAGTGTAACTTGGTAAAGGTACTGGAATTAGTACATGGGCAAAAGTGAAAGTTCATTTCTAAAACATTTTTAAAAAAATTATGTTTTCTCACTTGTGTCGAAAATCACAAGTGAAATGACTACAAAATACTTCGTTTTCGAATTGAAAAAACATTAAAAAATATTTGTATATTTTTTTAAAAACTTGACCGGTTTAACCAGCTTCCAGATTTTGGTAAAATAAATCATATTATTAAGATTAATTCACAATTTACAACACTAGAAACAATACTAGAATTGAACCATATTTCTAACATCAATGCGTTACATTTCTTGAGAGTTTTATGTACAGCGATTGTAGCAATAGCAAACTATATTCTCTTCAAATACCTACATCGCTGACCTGGATGGCCGAGTGGCTAAGAGCGTGTACCAACTCAGCGTTTCGGCCCAAAGGGTCGCCGGTTCGAGTCCCGCTTTGGACATGGTTGTTTGTCTCTCGTGTAAGTGTTGTCGCAGAGGGCCTCGTTTTCTGCTGACCCCAGATCAGAGGAGCCCGCGTGTTAGTGTATAGTGTTTGGTCGAATATTCGTCCCATCGGGACGTAAAAGGGAACCGGCTGTCGGTTGGATAAATCCCTTCGGAAAAAAATTCCTACATCATATTCAACTGACTGCTTTTACGTTAGGGCATTGCTGATATCTCTGCAGCGATTGACTGGAAGAAAGTCCTAGGGTACGAGTCCCGACGGATTTTCAACAAAAGCCACAAAGCTAAGTCGATTTCAGTCGCTGTCTAGAGAATTTTAGCGGCCGGGTTTGTTATATGAGTAGGAGGATTTCCGTGGTTTCTCCGATGAATATCAAGGGAACGTCGGAGCAATACCCTAACAAAGAGCCAAGGACAGCGCATTATTTTCTTATCATCATTGTCCTATCCTACTTACACACATTTACATTTACACTTACATGCACGACACTACCACGCATGCTGGGAGTGTTGGCAGTCATCCCGAGTGGGGCGGTGCCCGCTGGGAGAGATATGCGGAGGAGATTGTACCCCCGCAAGGCGACATCTAGGTCGGTGCCGGATCTCGCCATCCAATGAGGGAAGAACACCCCCCTCCAGGCATAAAGACGTTCACTACACTAACGGGACTAATTACTATGGCAGTTGTCGCGACCGGATACGTCAATCAATTAATCAAATAATCAATATACCTGATTCAGATTCTTTTCGTTTGAGTTAAAAATATAATTGAAAACAGACAGAATCATTGACTTCCCATAAAGTGCTGATTTACCGTAGGATAGTAAATTAGTACAAAAAATGCTTTGAGGTATATATTATCACACCATACATTGATGCAAAAAAATTGACATCTGCATATTAAATGTTCAGACACCTGTAACGAATGTTATCACTGTCTGGATGAGAGTTCCAAAGGATGACTCGTAATTCAGGAGATTACCTCCGATCAATTTCAGATGGAAGACAGAGCAGAACCTTAAACAACGGGCAATGAACCACGCGTGGTAATTTCTCTCTCCCCTGATTCCTCGTCTGTGCTGAGCCCAGAGCTCGGGCTGGGTCTCATCGTACGGTGATTGCTTGATTTTGAAAGACTTCGGCAGAGTTGGGAGAACCAGTGACGGCTCGTCAGGAGAAGAAAATGAACAACCACTTCACCTACAAATATTCATGTAACGGTAGCAAATAATAATGGAGGAGCGTACGAATATATTCTGCTTTTAAAATCTCTTTGTCTAGTTGTTCCTTCTTTTTCCTTTCCAAGATTTTTTACGTTCGTCTATTGGCGGTCCAGCAAAGAGCGTATTGTACTCCTTGTTCTCCTGTGCGAAAAGGCGTTTCGAGGTCTTTGCCGAATAAATTCACATGCTTGATTCAAAGCATTCTGTTGTAAGCAGGATTACTTGATGGTTGCTATGGAAACCACGTTGCATTATGTTGAGACGTGAAGGATCTTAGCTGAATACTTCACACATGTAAGGGGCCAGAATACTTCAGCTCAGACCTACACACAATGCTCCATAGATTGCAGGTTGCATTGCTGACTTAAAAATCCTGTCGCAAGATGACTACAAGCAGATGACTACCACAACATTTTGTGATTTCCAATGAATATCATTATTTAGCTCCCTTATAAGTTCCAGAAAAATATTATTTGATATTATATCACATTAATTTTTTTTGTTAAAGTGCAATGTATTTTTTGACAAATTCTTAACCAGCATTTTTCCAGACGTTCATGGTGCAAGACACGAAATTGAAGAGTTTATTTCCAAAGTGACGTGCCTTCATGAAACAATTCTTTAGAAAGGGAAAGTATTTACTTTAAGCCTTATAGTTCAGTTTTGCAGTCAAATGTTTTTGGATACTGCTCACCACAGGAGAAACGCAATTTTTGAACACAATATTTGGTAGCATGAGGAGAAATTCCTTAAGATACAGTGATGTGTAAAGCTAGAAAATAAAGAGAACTAGAGGTGCTGAAACAGCACGTACTTTCTCCCTCGTATTTTCACGCAAAATTGTGAGAAAAGGACTTAAAATTTCGACAAATTGTGCTTGACCTTATTTCAAATCTTTAAGGAACAGATTTCATCAAGGGAAAATATCTTATCTTTAATATTTCAGTTGTGAAAGGCTACGAAAAAATTTTGCAATTTTGCAATTTTCAAAAAATCAGGGTTTTCAATGAACTTGAGACCTGCACCATTCTCTTAATGTCCTTCTGCTATCCAACAACAACATTTAATCAAAACTAAAGGAGCCATTTTTCTGAAAATTTGGAAAATGTCCCAGGAGTTTCATGTAAAGTACCCCCAAAGTTAAAATATTGGTTTGAAATTCAAGGGGCTACCACATGAGCCAGATCGATAGACGAATGTCAAGTTTGGAAAATATAGGCTGAACGGTTTAATCGCTGGCGTTGTTCACTGATGGATGGACAAACGGAAAGGCGTTTTGACGTCATTTGATTTTTCGGTATTAACGACTCAGAAAACATGATTTCTGGTTACACCAAGTTATAGAGGATTTTTTCTAAATTTAGCAATTGGATTTATCCCCTTTTTGTGAACAAAGCCCTGTAATAAGAGTGTTTCGGTCGAAAATTCGCCGTTTTTTGTGCAGTATTACATAACGTTCTCTCAATTCCGTAGGGAGAAAGTTAAAAGAGATAAGTCATTTGGATATCCGCTCTTTAATTGTGGATAGCACTTCACCACCATTTTAAGTCACAAATCGCCACTGGGTATACGCGGGTGAAAGGCCATGGAAAACGAAATTTCGGAGGCCGTTGACTTGAAAATTTCTTGTGTAGCAAGTGGGGAGAGGGGAGGGGGGAGGGCTGCCTGGTCAGATAGGAGGAGCTTTCCGACGAATATCGGAACAGTAACTCAACAAACGGGCCACAGATGACATGCGACCCTACTTTTCTGATTCTTGTTCCCTTTTCTCCTCTTAAGGTGACATTCACCGAGCAGCGAGCTACTGCTCGCCCGATCTCGATCAGTAGATGTGTTTGGCAAATGTTCGCTTCCAGTAATGTGACCAAAAGACCAACATGCGGTGGGTAGGACGAGAACCGAATGTTCATCACTGCAAATAAAACGCAACTTAACTACACTACTTGGAATTCGGCGAGCGGCTCTTCGCACTTCGCCGAATAACGAATATGAAGAGCCGCCATTGCACACACACACACACACACTTATACTTACAAGCACTACACTAGAGCACTTGTCGCGTGACCAATCGAGTGCTTGGACCTTGTCTCGGCTGGGGCAGTGCGTCACTGGGGTTAGATATTACCTAGAAGGGGAAACCTGTACGTCGATATACAGGTCGGCGCCGAATCTCATGGTCTATAGCGGGAAGGAACACCGCCATATCCCGAGATATAACGTGCACTGCACTTACGGGACAAACGCTTCCGAGTAGTTAACACTCCCGAATGCAACACTCGCCCTCTCACTCACTTTAGATAAGAAAAACAAATTTGGGAATTCTCTTTACTGCCGCCGTTGCGGTGACAACTTTCTTGTGCACCAGGCGCGGGAGGGAGGGGTGAGGGCCGGTGCGAGAAGCCTGGCTTCTTGCCGCCTCAAGCCGCCGCCCCGCCCCCGCGCAGCGCTCGTGACGAAATTTTCGAAAAGCCGCGTTGCGAAAGGAAGAGGAAGAGGCTGCGACCGCCAGGAGCGCTGCACTCCGAGCGAGCAAGAGGCCGAGAAAGCTTTTCGATTTTTTTTTATCAAAAATAGTATGAAAAACACGAATAAGTCATTTATAGGTAGAGGCAACTGATCAAGCATAGTGCTCATACAAAATTGATTTTCTTTAAGTTTTGTTCGACTACATCATTAATTTCACTTTGTCTCTGAGTTATTTTAAAAATTTTGTTATTTGTCAAGTGTTAATTCAAATGAAATGACATCGTTGAGTGCTCTTCTTCAAAATTAATTGTTCTGGGCACAATAATTTTTGTTTAGTTTGAATGCCGTTCTTTTGATTTTTATACAATTGTCAATGGTCAGTGTCTTAAGCAATTAAAATGATTCAATCTTGTTTCAATGAAATCATGCTTATGATTTTATATTAGTCCCTCACCAAAGTTTGCAGACCTTTTCGGCAAAATACCTAATATTACAGTGCGGCCCGCAATCATGCCTAAGGCTTTCAAGGCCTTTGAGCCATTAAAATATCAAAACTCGTCTGCTAGAGCCACTCTACTATCAAATTATCGAGTCGTTACGATATTTATTGAGTCCTTTCGTGCATCAATCGATGTGTGTGCAGGAATCAAAACCAGATGAAGTGATAGCTTTTAAGTGAAAATTAACATCTGCTATAATAGACATTTTATCCGTGGATATACCCTGTGGATTACTCTATATCAGTGGATCACTCTGTGTTCATTCTTTACAATTCTCTAATTTTCCACAAGAAGACATTTTTTAAGTAAGAAAATTTTAATGAAATGAATTTCCTTCTTCACATTTGCATTGAACTGAATTTACATGAAATTTAGTACATTCCAAGTGTATTTATTGCAGGAATTTTTCTCATAAGATAAATATATATTATTTCGTTATGTAACTAAAGTTACATTTCTCACCATTTAAGACATATATCTTGATATTAGTTTTGTATATGTACTGTACATGATATACTGGATTTTAAAAGGCAATGGGGTTGCATAAACAATATAGTAATTTTCTATTCCTTACAGATCCTGGACATTGAGATTTCATATCACGACATTTTGTTCAATAATTTTATTTCGAGTATGTCTTGTTTGTATTCTTTTACCTAACAACTATTATAATAATACATAGATTAACATTTTTTATAAAGAAATTAATTCAAACTAACCTATTTAACATAACTTTAAATTCATATAATTCCATATTAAGAACATGTCTTAATACAACTAGTGAGCGCGTCCATCATTATTTAATAAAACAACTCAACACTGTATCACACCGGTAAGGCACGCGCAAAATTTACGAGAGTTATAATAACAGGCTAACTACTTGGTATCGCAAATGATTTCATTCATGAAATACTCCAAGGATTTTTATTATGTTGCAGAAAGTAACGATCTACATAATACCTTTGCATATCTGGTTTGCGAGAGCAATACAAAATCGTTTCCATGCCGTCTTCTACTTTTCTCAATCTGACGTTGATTGAGTCTTACGTCGTAATCTCTGTCGTACTTACGAAATAACCTTCTTTTCGAATATAACATGCCTGCTACAACGCATCGTTACCGTCAGAGATCGGTCGTATACAGATCTTCCTCTTCAAGCGGCAAAAAGAGTCTAAAATATCTTTAGCAAGGTCAATAAAAACGGCTCTTTTTATTCCACTCGTGGTCAGTGGGTGACGTGACTTCATTGTTTGTATCGTGACGGAGGCAGCCAGGTTTTCTGGATCCGGTTATAAGCGTAATACCTACTTCGTTTGCATCTTCAAGTGATTTTACCGGTCGTGATGGATAACTGATAACTCCATGACTTGCAATTTTCATACTGCGTTATTTATGGTCATGGCGCGTTGAATGCACAACCAAAATATGTAAATTTATTTAGGTATCGACTATAAATCAGTGTCTTCCGTGAGAAGGTCTCTTGTCAATTTTCTGCACGCATCGGTGCATCTTATTGGCTGTTCTCTGACTTTTGGCCTGACTCATCATTGAGCGCGGGAAGAACGTGACATTGCAAACAATCTCAAATATAACAGGTTGTTTTGATAGATTTCTCGATTTCCTCGGCTTGAGGAAGTATTTACACGATTTAGAAATACGATAATGAAGGTGATAAGTCAGTTAATTTCGTATGGGAAAGATTAAAAGTTGAAACATTAGCAGAAGATAATTTATTTTTAACTTCATAACGGATTTATCTTAATTTCTCTACGATTCTTTACATTTTGTAATATATCTATTGAAATATATTTTCTTACAAAAGGACTATTATTTAAATCGATAAACCATCATGCACTGGCATTCTACATCATTCTCCTTTTTGTAGATATTTGAATGTTTCTAAGAAATCAGTGATATGCAATTGGGCATCATTACCATTCTTTCGTACATATATCATAAAACATTAACTAGAATGGAAACGTTATTTCAAACAGCTTTTAAAATATTCCCGCCCCTAGCTATATAGCTGGGTCGAATACAACCGGTATGTAGAGAAGAATTCAATCATGTTAGCCGACGACTGAATTCTAACCAACGAAGATTATTGTTAAAATATTTAATTTATTGCGGAGTTGTACGAGAGTATTTCATTTGTTATTCTTGACCATTTGGCGTGGTGTTATATTGGGAAACCTTTTTATATGATGTCGTTCAGCAGCATCTTTGCTGATACAAGCCACCAGTATGGCATTATATATAATCTCCAAATAATATGTGTCATGTCACTGTTTATTGCATCTGAAAAAATATTTCAAAAAGCGACAAGCGAGCGTTTTAAATTTTACGCACGATTCCAATGATGGATTAAAGAACCGCTGATCCAGAACGCACATACGCCACAATCTAAGTAGATAATCTCTATTATGGGAGAGAGAAGAAAGTCGTGTAATGAAATATATTTTCAGTCACGAACATTTGCCTATAAATTGCTCTTTTGTAATGTACCCCATGCTTAGCATATATTTAGGGGTAAAGCAGGTGTGTGCTAATATTAATTAAAATCTCTTATCTCTTTTTCGCATTGCCGCGCCTCCAGCCCCCCATTTTTTCATGCATTAACGACCCGAATTACAGAGAGAATCATGTATTAACTCCGCATTCAATTATCACATACTCCAGCTTAACAATTAAACATGTATCGCTAATTACTGATCGTTATCAATTCGACTTCATTAGCTAAAGGAAGAAGTTAATTAAGGGTTACAAAAAGTTGTGAAATTTGCCTTCACACATGACTGATTTAAAAGGGATAGAGCCTTTTCACTACGTGGCACGAAATTGAACGGTGTTCTCTTATACGAAATTGAACGGTGTTCTCGTATAGAGCTTTTGTTGCTCCTACATTATCCCGCCCAAAAACATTCATCCTCTCGTCCTGCTGTTCCAGGAATTTCTGCTGGAGCCTGTTATGTGCTACAAACTGTGCAAGCTGTTAGATGGAGTTTACACAATAACCCACTAACGAAAATCATAACTTCCATGCCGTATGTATTGTGTACTCACACGCAGAGAGCATATGAACATCATATCTCCTGGGAATTTAATTTATATTCATGTAAATAGAAATTGATTATAAAATTATTCTTAAAATCGATTACCTTTGGAAGCCTTTTTTTTCCTCATTGAAATTAAAATGCAAAGTAAATGTTTGAGGAGCAATTGGGATATGTAAGAAATTCATCGGTTCAGAATGCGTAAAAATATTCAATCAGGCTTTCATTAGCACTGAGTTCGTGAGTAGCCACTGCAAACAAGAAATAGTAGGCAGTGATGAAGAGATGGCGTAGCTTAAGTCCGTTTTACAGAGATATTTTTAATTACATTTCATCGGTACAGAAAAGTAACGGACGAGACTTAAGGTTATTTGTAAAGAAAAATGACGCATGCAGAATGACATTGTACTGTTTTACAATGTAATTTTGCATGGTGCCCAGCCCCAAAAGTACCCAATGTAATTTGTTACTGTAGATCCTATGTTCCACTGTTTGATCTTCAGCACTTTTTGGGGCGTCCAGAGGAAATAAGTTCATCACGATTACGTGTTAAAAAAAATGACCTTGCAAAACTCTCCATTTCGTTCATCTAGTTTCGATACAGAAGAAACGAATGATTCATTTCTTGTAGAGTGGAGTGAGGTAATTGCGAACCATTTCAGCAAACGTCAACATTGTCGGTTTCTATTGGGTCTACATTAACTAAAAATTAGAATTTCTTAAATCTTATCATTTAGGACTATTATTTCGGATTGTAAATCATTCACTGGATGTTTAAAAAAATAATTTTTCATTGTTTTATCAAAGTTTTTTTGAAACAACTTGTCAAGTACACATTTACTCTAGACTCTAGGGCAAATGTTCACTGTGCTTGTGATTCCTGTAAGATCTAGTTTGTTCTCTACTGGGACTAAAATGTACAAAAGAGCAGGTCAAGGCAAACAAAACCGTACAGGATTTTTTTTCTGATTCTTCTTTTTTGGAAGGAGGAGCAGTCAAGGCATTTTTTTTTGCTTCCAACGTTTCTTCTTCAAGTTGGTGCAATTTAGAATCACTGGGGATTGCTAGCTTTCATATTCCCACATTTAAAAAAAATGAATACATATTTACCCCAAGTACACATTTCCCCCACTTCACCATAAAGCAAAATGATAAAAAATGTCCGCGTAAAACGGGCTTCACCAACGCCTGGTGCACGCGCGCAATTGAAGGAATGATGCTTGTGGAAGCCTTGGCCGCAGAGGGCGGAGGAGGGCGGCGGAGGGCGGCGGAGGGCGTTGCGGGGGGCTGTGGGAGCTTGAGGCAGCGCTCTCGCGCTCCGCTGGGGCCGTGATTGACACGAGGCCTCTTTTTGCCGTTGCGTGCGGCGCGAGCGACTCCTCTTGCAGCCGCCCCCCGCCCCGCCCCCGCTTCCTGTGCCGACTTCGTCAGTGGCGTTGCCGCCTCCGACGGGCTCCTCCGTGCTCCTGAGACACTTCACCATTGTCGCCCCTAGCGACGCCCTCCTCGGTCCCTCCGTCTCCGTTCCCAGGCCTCCCCTGTCCCTGACCCGCGAGCCAGCGCCGCGCCCTGCCTCCCCCTCCCCCTTCCACGCGCGCTCGCGACCTGCGCATCCGCCCCCGCCCGCGCCTGCTGGTGGAGGGAGGCTGACAGGCTGACCGGATGTCCCTCCCCCTTCACCATTCCCCTCCCGGCCCGGGGTTACGTTTCAACTCACACTTCCGTCAAATTTGTAAAGAGCCATTGGTTCACAAATCGGTGAAACGGATCTCGCTTCTCATGGTCATTCACAAACAATCTCGTAAGTGATTGTATAACATGAACCTTGAGGTACTCCTGCCATGCTTTCATATTCTTTCGAAAAATAAGTACGTACTTTAACACAGAATTTTCTAGTTTAAAGAAAACTGTCAATTATGATCCGCAAATAACATGGAGTTCCAAGGTTCGTAGTTTACGTAAGAGCCTAGTGCACAATCATTTCTCAAAGGTTTTTTCGATATCTAAGAATATTTCTAAGCAATATTGCTATTTTCATGCTTGAGCAATGTATTCAGTTAATTTAACACAGTAATTGGTTCGTTGTTTAATGATTAGGTCTAAAATCAAATTGCACTGATTAGCTGAAAATGAATTTAGATATTTTAATAATCTAAATAGAATAAGTTTTCAAAAATCTTTGAAATAGAAGAAATAAGGGTAATAGGTCCAAAGGTATTTGGAAGTCAGTAATTATTTCCTAGGTTACACAACGAAAAAAATAATGCTTTTTTCGAATTTATTGTAAAATATTCGAAAGTATTCGATGTATCCATAATAATAAGAAATACAAACGGCAAAAACGTCTGTCCGTTGCATGTCCGTTCGTGATCAACGCTAATAATAATAATAAAGCAACTTTGATAGTTAGATTTAAGATAGATTTAACTAGTTTATTTAAGATAGGCTCGCTCCCAGCTGCATAAGCCCAAACGGCTGCAGCTATAAAAAATGTATCCAAATCATGAATAAATTCCCGCCTCTGCAAGGCGGAAACTGGAGAGGGGAAAACTGAAAAAAATTCCCAGCGCAGAAAGAAAGGCAGAACGAGTCGGTTGCAGTACCTCCGGCATCGCTGGGACGCATGCAACGCGCCATGGCGACCATGGCGACTATACCGACTGCATCTTGTGATCAAATAGTCTAAGACAGTTTACCTCTCTCTCTCTCTCTCTCTCTCTCTCTCTCTCTATATATATATATATATATATATATATATATATATATATATATATATATATGCTGCGAGTTTTTTTATGGCTGGCGCCGCTTCTCGCTTCTCAGTTTCCACCTCTTTCGATATTCCCAGTCTCCATCTTGAGGCCTCTTGGCTCCATTTCTTCTTGGATGTCCTTTCTCCAACTTCTTGGTGCTCTTCCACGCTTCTTCCGCTCTGGAGGTGTCCATGTCCAGATCTTCTTAGGTCACCTATTACATCCCATACGCTCAGATGTCCATACCAATTTAACAGCTTTGTGCCAATTGAATCCAAGATGCTGCTCTCTACGTTCATCATCACTCTTATTGTTTCATTTCTAATATCCAACCTAGACACCGGCAGCACCTTCTTCAATAGTCCATTTCAAGGGCCATCAACCTGCATTTATCCCTTTTCTTCAATGTCCATGTTTCAGTTCCGTATGTACTTATGCTCTGTACGACGGTCTTAAAGATATGAACCTACTTCCGTTTTGTGATATTTTTACTCCAGAGAATAGAGTTTAACTGTCTTATCACTCTTTTTTACCTACTTCTCCGAAAAAGATTAGTCCAACTACGTACCTTTCCGTTTTCCTCCTTAGTTTAAGGATTGATTTCTACATTTACCGAAGTCTGCTTAGATTCACATTAATCGATTATAACTGACTCACTTGTGTCTCTTTTCAAGAAACAATTGTATGTTGTACTAGAGCACTGCCAACGTTGAAATCGACAGCTTGAAAGTTTGTGGAACTAAAACATGAAATCACCTATCATGAGCATCTTCTTACCTCGCTGTCTTAACATTCACAATTCCGAAGGTTCTGCATTCACTTGTATTCCAGGTTTTCTCCGGAATGCTGCGAGAACTACTATTTGCGCTTCTTATGATTTCAAACAACTAAAATTTTTCCTCCTGCCCAAAAACCTAATGAACGAAACGGATTGCAGTCAGGATATGCCTTTTCATGTAAAGAAATGTGAAACGGGGGGGTGGGGTGGGAAGCGGGGATTAGAGAAAACCGACCGCGGGATGCACTCGGGCATTTCCCCGCCCGCACTCCTCACTGGCGGGCCTGTTGCCTGGAGAACAGGCAATGCACGCTCCCTAATGGAGTTATTTCACTTGGGCGTTTAATGTCCGAGCCTTTCTTATTGAGTGCCGGGATTCTAATATAATCACTGGTAGTTTTCTAGCAACAAGATATGGTATTGATTGCACTGAAGATTTGAACAAAAATGCAATATAGGTACAAAGTTTTTATTCTATATTTCTATATTATTGACAGACAGGGACGAGATTTTGCACTGGTTGTTATCAGAACAATTTCAAATTATTTATTAATATAAAGATGATATTATTATCATTGTTATTATTATTAATTGCGAATATCGATAATCTCGGATTGAATCACACATCACGATATTCTGCGAGGCCCAATCATGTTTATCCCGGAAAGATTAACGTGCCTTTACTCGCTTTAAGGAGCAGGCTTTTCAGCTGTATTCATTGTGTAGACAAAGTTGTTAGCGCTAAATTATGAACTATGAGGTGATATGATGTTAATGAAGGGTGAAAGGACAATCACAGATACGTCTATGTGTACGCAGGATTTGAACCTGTAGCCTCCTCGACGCAGACGACGGCTGCAGCAACCACCTTCGCCACCGAGGCTGGCATATATTATTATTATTAATATTATTATTATTATTATTGCTATTATTGCTATTATTATTATATTAATTCAATAACTCTTTTAGTTCCTTGCGCCAATAGTTCAAAACGTTTCTTGCATTATTTTTACACGCATTCACGTCAATTCCATCGCATTAAAAAAACTCCACATATCGATCATTAAAACATCGTAACCGCGTAGCGCGAGTTAGCATCACATTAGCTGCTGAGTTTTTAAACTGACCGTTTTGATTTCCGCTCGCGTGCTCTCCTTGCATCCCCTCGAGAGTTGCTCTTTCTGCCGCACGCGGCGCTGCACGCGTCCATGCTCACAGCTCGCAGAACGCGGGGCGTATAGCCCGGCCAGGGAGCTCTAGAGTAGACTGGAGACAACACTCTGTGCTCAGAAATCGTCACGGACCACCATGATGGTAAACGTCTGTTCTGTCCTAGTTATCTCAGAACCAAATAGCAGGAAATAGGGTCTCATTCCAATTTTAAACATTTATTCTCTTTCATGTTCACTAGAACTTAAATAAAGTTGAAAGTAATCAATATTTAATACTTTGAAATTTCAATTTACCTGCAACACTGAAACAGAATCCATTCTTTCATTTCTTGGAAACTTTTTTAACATTAACGGAGCGGAGTGTTCTTGGTTTGCGTATCTTTAATAATTTTGTTAGATCGACTTATAGCAAATAATAGTCGTCGAAAACATAAAATAATGTTATTAAACTAATGGCTAAATATCTCATCTAATAACATTCACATCGAGTTTACAGTTTGTTAGCGTTCTTTACAACCGATTGCTTTCGGCATTTTCTTTGATAGAGACGATTGTAAGCAGCGCTAACAACACACAAGACACATTTCACTCGTAAGAAAGTCTGTAGGAAGACGTTCACCGCAGCCAACCTAACGAAAAACGACCGTCACGATTTTCAGCACTTCAAAGCATTGCAGTTGTGCATCCAGTTATTATGTTGAGATCGCTGAACCCGGCCGAAGAGATCCAGACGCGCTGCTCTCCACGTAGGGATGACAAAAAAACATCCATGTTTTCCACCAGAAATGTCGATATATTATCATCCATATTTTGCTTTCGATGTTTTCTTCACATCGATATTTTGTTTCAAAAACTTCCATGTTTGAGTTTATTACTCACGCAATGCATTATTATGTTCTTTAAACGTTTATGAACGTTTATGATATTTTGAATGGTATATGTAGAATCTTGATTAAAAGATTAAGATGGTGAAATAGCGACGTTATTTAATTTTAATTTTCTTTCTTACATTCGATAATAATTTTTATATGCAAAGTAGCCTACTACTGTACTTGGGTTTTTATATCTTGGCGCGTGGGGGCTTTTCTTCAAGATGGAATATCTCACGGTATTTCACGACGTTCTCGCTAGTTATCAGCGAAGGTTGCTGTTCCTCCCCCCTCGCGATGGATGGAGATCTAGCGTCGACCTACACGGCTGCTTGTGGGGCTTCCCCATCTATATATCTCCCCCAGAGGGGTACTGCCCCAGCCACTACAAACAGTTGAGCTCCCGACTGGCCTTGCAACGTGCGTAGCAGTGTAGTAAATGAAAGTATAAGTGTGTGTAAGAGGTAACAAGTATGAAGAAAGAACAATTGCGTGTGGTTCCATGATCAATTTGTTACGATACTGCTTCAGAATTCGGCAGAAATTGACCTGAGAAGGCAAGGAAAATTATCTATCAGAACAACCCGCTGCTAGAATTCCTTTCCAAACAGATGCTGAATCCGTCCTGGCTAAATAGCTTAGGTGAAAACTCCGCCACCGTAGGGACTCAAACCTAGGACTTCCCACCAGAGACTCTAACAGTAACGCATGTTGTCATGAGCCATTTCAGTCGGTTCAGAGGCCGGCGCTGCCTCGCAGTCAGCACGGACAGCAACGGTCAGCGCATTGCAAAGAAATAGATTAGCTGCATTGCGAACTCTTAAGTACCTCAAAAGACTTATTGAATCTGGAATTTATTATTTTTACGTAGTAAGTAACTTCTATGTAGAACGAGACAGATCACGCACGAGAAAATAGAGTAATTCCATCCTTCAGCGGTTGAGGTGGCTCAGGCTATCAACAGATGACACAGCAGGGCCTCCGACCAACTCCGCATCTGAATCAAGAAAGAACCGAGAGGATTTTAGTTGTCATGTTATAAACATCTCCTGAAAAAGGAAAAAGTGTCTTGTCAAATCGATCCATAATATTTTCAGAGAAGTCGGGAAAAAACTGAAGTTACAAAATAGAAAAATTTCACATTAGTTGAGGACTGTTTGCAAATATTAATTCATTTGATCGTCTTCTTTTTATTGTAGTAATGAGACGGCCCTGCTTGAACACCAATCCGAGTAAACATAACATCCTTCACTTGGCAGACTGTCCACGCCGTGCATCACCCGGGCCCGACAGCGCGCAAAACGCAGAAAAGTCCCTGGCCCGACGGGCGGGACGCCGCGGAAGGGAATTTTGAATTACAAGCGTCAATCCCCAGCGCTGCAGGCGGCGACGATTGTGTTGTCAGGCGGCCGGTCGCCCTTCGAGCCTCGTCTCGTCACGTCACCCACGCGTCGCGTGTCCGGCTTTACGAGGGGTCTCCGCGCGGATGGCAGCCTCAGCGGCCGGCGAAATAATGGCGGTCGGCGGTGACGGCGCGTCGCGGACCGGCTCGGAGCCGCTCGCGCCAGCGTCGGTAGGTGGAGGTGCGGTGCGGTATTTGCGCACTGTGCCTCTGGCTCGCCGTCGTTGAACAAAACCTTTAGGTATTCTCAAAGAGAGGTTTGTTATGGTTTGGTTTCTAAATGAGACCATTTGATGGGACAAAATATTATAGCCTCGTTTCCCAACTGGTATAATACCCTGCTTTGCGTATGCTTTCTTTGTATCCAATCCTTGTGAAAGAGGTAAAAGATTAATTTTATGTAAAGGAGCCGTCTCCATAAATTACGTAACGCAAATTTCGAGTATTTTCAATACCCCCTCACCTTTGTAACGGTCTTCCCTATCTCTATGTAACGCAGCGTAACGCTGCCTCAGACCTCCTTCCTCTCCCTTTATCGTTACGTAATTTATGGATGACCTGAAAGCACGGTGTTCAAGATTGGTATTTTTAATTTAATTGGATCAAGTTTTAATAAAATACTATGATTTTCTTTCATTTTATTTTACAGTACATAGCTATTATATTAAACATTTTGATCTTACGCACTGCTACTGACCTATTAGATTCTAGTTGCGCTGCTCTGCTATTGGCCTCTGGCGGAACTTGTTAGGAACCGATCTGCTTTTAGTAACAGACGAAAAATGATTATTGTGATGCATCGACCCAAATATTTTCTTTTTTTAACTTTCAGCATTAATCATCACCAAACTTCGCAAGAACACTGCGCCTGTAGAAATTTCGCAACTATTCATACACTACTTTTGTGGTATTGATACCACTTAAAGGTCATTGAATTCTCTTTTATCAGTATAGATTATCATATTGGAACAAAATAAGAATGAAAATGATAATCTTGGTGTGTGAAACTTTTTCATTCAGTGGAAAGGTTTCAGTCGCAAGCTTGTGGAAACTGAGCATTTAGTTTGTAGTTGTCATTTCTAAACATACAATGTCGTCTGAGCAAATCTTTACTTGGTACTCTTGTAAGACATTAAAAATGTATATTACCATTTCTTTTTTTTTAACGTAATATTCCTTTACTGGCCTGTGTCAACTTTGTCGATAATTCAGCGCTTTCATTTTCCCATGCACAAAGAATCTATTTCCAACAATGAGAAAAAACTAGACGACATATTTCACGTCTTCAAATAAAATACGCCCCTAAAACGGCCCGGAGCGTCATTTAGGCGGCAGCGTCCAGGATTGTCACATTTATACTCAGGTCCCATTCGGGCGGATAGTGAAGTGCAGTCGCCGCATGCGCGAGGCCGGCAGAGTTCCTTACGAGCAGGGTCACTCCATTCCGAGACGATAATCCCGCCATGTTTTCATATTCAAATGGCCACGTGTCCGTTTCACCGGACTGGGGTTGTTTACGGCACAGTTTTGGGGGGAATGTTTTCCAGAAAGTCTCCATTAAAAGTAAAATGTTGGATTAACCCGCCCCGCGTCTCTTGTGTATATCACGTCTCGCGTTCCGCGGGACCGGGTTAAATTACCTTTATGAAGCATAAACGTCGCGCGAAGACGACGCGCGAGGGGAGGGGCGTGGAGGGGGAGTGGCGTGGGGGGGGGGGAGGGGGCGCCGCGGGGGTCCCGGCGCGGCGGGGAGCGCCGAAGGGTTGGCGCGGCGACGGGCAGCCAGCGGCGGGTGGACGCGCAGCGGGCTAAGCACACGGAAGAAACGCACGGGCACGGAATGCAGATCATCCAAAACCATTTCCTCGGACTGGCCACGCATGCGCCCTGGTTCATCTCAAACGTTCAACTCCGCAATGAATTCAATTTACCCCCCCCTTCCTATAATTCACCATATTGCGCTCCTATCTAACAACTTCTCCACAATTAACACAATAACCCAAGCAACCCATTACGGCCTAGCCACCACTTACCAGCTCCCAACTAGAATTAAAATAGGTATCCATTAGACTCAGCATGTTCTCAGAGATGAATTAATCCAAAAGGTGCTCGGTGAGTTTCCTATTCATGAGTAGTTAGCTGTATTGTAATTAGAAATTAAGTTAATTGCAAGTCTGACCGCATATGATGTAGTATTATAAATACTAAACTATGTACATTCATTCAAGAACAAAATGTATTTAAATAAAAAGGCTCGGAATGGAAAAGGTTCTGCGGGCACGGTTGCAACACACGGTATGAGAAGAGAGGTCGAAGGAAACAAGAGACAATGGGGGGACGGGAGATGAGGCTCAGGGGTCGAAGAAATCGAGAAATTGAGAATCAAGCTAGTTGACGAACATGGAGAGCAAATAGAGGAAGGGGTTGGATCCCTTGGGGCCCGATTGGACTCGCAAGGGAAGGAATTGGGCGAGGTAAGCAAGAGGTAGGGACGACGAACGAGGCACAGCAACAAACAGTTAACGCGCGCTGGGCCCCACTTGTGGGTGGATGCAGAGCGGTCTAAACACACGGAAGAAACGCACAGGCACGGAATGGAGAAGAGTTGTTGGGAGGCTGTTGGAACATGCACTGCTGAACGAGAAGAATGTAACGTGAGGTCGAAGGAGGCTAGATAACCGGGGGAAGAACAGATCAGAGTGATGATTCGATTGACTGACTGATTGGTTAGTGATTCCGGAGGCGTAAACTACCAAGGTCATTATACCCGTAAGTGTAGCGCAAGTTTTATCGTTGGAAGATGGCGGTCATCTACCCCCGCTGGATGGCGAGATCCAACGCCGACTAACCCGTTGACCTCCCGGCAAGAAGGAGGTGTATGTAAGTAAGGGGTGAGGATAAGACCAAGAGGAGGAAAAAAAACATCGCGCACGTTCTTTGTTAGGGCACTGCTGCGACATTCGCCTGGAATTAATCGAAAAACTACCGATCAGAGCAGCCGGCCGCTAGAATTCTCTTCCAGACAATCGCTGAACACGACGTAGCTACTACGCAGCTAGTATCGAAAACACTGCCATCGTCTGGACTCGAACCCTAGGACCTCCCGGCCAGAGTCACTGCAGTGTGCAGTGATGGATGCTTGTGACGAGGGATCAAAGATACCGAAAAGTTGAGAGGCGGCGAGGCTGACGACCGCGGAGAGCAAATAGCGCAAGGGGTTGGAGACCCCGCGGCGCCACCGGGCTCGCGAGGGAAGGAATTAGGCGAGATAAGGCGCGGTCAACGGGGGCCCGCGGGCCCCCCGGGGGCGCTATCCGAGGCATCGCGTGACCCGGCCCCCCCGGCGGGCGGCGCGGGCGGCCCCGGCGGCCAAATCCGCAACGGAGCTCCGCCACCGGCAGCAGCGGTCAAGCGTCGGCCGTGGAAGTATAAATTACACGAATCTCATTCAAAGAATAACGGCTTTTACTGGTCTTTATCTACATTTATTCAAATTCTTTTGGGAACATTTTCGATGGAAGGCGTAAGTTTCGTGCTTTATATTGTATTGCACGATTCTCCTTCTCGCTCTCTCATTTGTTACAAATAAATCACAAGGGGCCTCGAATGCATGAATTCCTTTTTTCAGATGTCTTTAAATTATTTGAATTCTCTCAAGGAAGAGTAACGAAATAGAATCTTTAAGAGACACTTCGTTGATATTTGCCTTCAATATGGGATTAAAATGATAATAAATTACTTATAAGTATCTTGAAATACGTAGAAATAGAGTTCATACAAGAACTGAAGGCTGCGAAATTTAATCAGTAATCTTGTCCAAAAAATGATATCTGTTTATAAATTAAATGTTAAGTTTAAATGTCGTAAATGGTATTGAATGGTTACACATATCTACTATCACACCGATCTTTAAAAATAATTAATACTTTTTATAGTATTTATAATAAATATAATTTATATATATTTACACATATATATTTACGTATAAGAAATGCATATTTATAAAATGACCACTATTGATTTTCACGATGTCAATAGAAACTATTAAAATCTTCAGACATTATTCAGCGCAACCTCTGAAAAATAATCCGAAAAATTTCCTTACGTTTTGCTTCTGGTGGATGAATACATACTATTTGACTGATTGAAACCAGGAGTGGATTCATGGATTGAGGGTCTCCGCTGAATTGGGACTCCACTAATTATTTCAATAACATTTATTAACTCATAAATTGTGATTATTTTTACTAACGATGCAAAAAATAGATTATTTTGTAATTCACCACAAAAATATGGAAGAAAGTAATTTAAAAATACATGTACACTTACATCTTCTATTCATTATTTGAAAATTAAATTTTAACAATGAAAGCGTGTAGTAGAGTTTTCTTTATGGAATTCGGTCACAGAAGTTCAATATTTCCAATATTATAAATGGTCTCATGTTTAGAGTCCATTAAGACAGTATAATCTAACCTTGGGTGAAACTGTAAGAAACTTTCGTACTGAGAATAAATAAAAATCAATAAATATTTTAATTCAACATGGTAAGATAGCTTAAAAACTTTTCGCAAAGATTTCCTGCAGCAAATTGTACTCTCAGATGTTTGCAAAGGTGCTTCCAAAGCTGGAGAACGAGATCCTCAGGAACATCTGAGAATCAGCAACTGAATTTTCTTAGTTCCATAGGCTTTCGAATGCGAGGGCATTCCTGGAAGTGTTGATGAAGCCCTTTTTGCCTCGAAAGGGCTGCCCGAACGTCGTTCCCAAGGGCCTTCCTCGCTCCGGAAGCCAACGTCGGGCGGGCGGGCGGGCGGGCGGGCGGGCGGGCGGGCGGGCGGGCGGGCGGCTCGTTTGGCGGCGAACACGCGCATCGCCTTGTCTCGGAGAATTTTCCGCGTGGAACGGCCCGTCCGGGAGATGGGACAATGATATATGCCTTTATATCGGGAGATGGGCGTAGCCTGTCGGTTCATTGTTAGCACAGGCGAACCGCCGAGTCATGCGTCTCTCACAGCGCGCCGCCCGCCCGCCCACAGCCGTCGTTGCTTCCTCCTCTTCCTCCTGTCTTGCCGCCACCCACCGCCTCGCGTCTCGCCCAACCGCTTCCATGACGTCGTATTACAGCAATACTCTCGCCGGTCTACTGAAGCAATATTTTTCACTATCGTCGTCTCTCTTTCACAACTCGATATCATTCTCCCGCCCCCCCCCCGTGACGGAGACGGCACCACCATATGAGGATTGTTTCCGAAACCTGCGCTGTCCTAGAAACCTCCTCTGATACGATACATCAATTTACACCATTAGTGTGGATTCTATCCCTCCACCTCCTGTTCCACTCGTAACTTCATCGCCCCCACCCTCTCTCCCGGACCTTCCGAACACTGAGAAAACGCCGCCACCGCTGCCGCCGCCTCTTCGCGTCCGCCTCGGCAACGGTCTAGTCACGGCCCCCCGGACCCTCCTCCGGGTTATTGTTGGGGCTGACACGGCACAAGAGCGCCTCTTGACTTCTTCATTTTCCCGGCGCGCGGAGGGGCGGGGGCGGGGGCGTGGGAGGGAGGGAGGGGGAGGTGTTGGCGCCTGCGTAATCGCTCAACCTCCCGCGCCGCGCGAAATCCAAACAATAGCGAAGCCGCCGCGGGACTCTCGTCTCACGCTCCCACAGAGGAATCAATCCAAGCACTGGACGCTCGTTACCTGAGAAAGGACGTGCCCGTTCCACACAAAATGGAGCGTCAAATCGTGCTGCATGGCATGAGCGGGGATGAAAGGCGAGGAACTACTTCGGGACGAGCTCGACGCGTTCTTGGAGCAGGTTTTCACGCTTTCGAAGAAATTTTCTAATTTTTGGAGTGACGGTGTTTTAGAAGGCGGGTTCAGTGTAGTTTCTTAGGCGGAGGCAGTTGGGAAAATACTGATTCTAGGGAGCTGCACTTCTATAAGGCAAACGCACAATGCACACTATTGAAGATGGACAATGAGTGGTAGATATGAAGGAACTTCAAAGAAACCGAAAAAGAACGAGCAACGAAGCAAATGGAATTCTCTCTGTATGAGGCGTGAAAAGTTTTACAAAGTGCCCAAGAAGTTTGAAACTGGAACTTTTGTTTGGTACACATAAGGGTGTTTTCAGAAAAGTTCTTTTGTGGTGATCTCTTCCTTTGTGTGGCAGTAACTAATGATTTGTGCATTCGAGTTACAACTAAAATAAACGTGTTTCAGCTCTAACAGACACAAGACTTAATGGTAGATCCCTTTTAGCCTATTGCATTCTGTTTTGACCAGCACAACAAAATATAATGTTGCAATTGTGAATATTTGATTACCAATATTATTAATTACTTACCGTCTTGGTAAAATAATTTAATAACTGGTTTCAATGAACTTGAGATATTTAAAAACATCATCTTTGGTTGGAATCGTAATGTTTTGAATTATTCTACCAGATTGTCCATAAATAACAACGTAGATTCTACTTCAACGTGCAACTAATTTCTGGGGAATTAACGTCACTTATTGGTCAGTGAAGCAACTATGTGGAAAAATCGCTTTTTGCAGTGCCTGTCGCCTTATTTCATTTTTATTACTGCAATTGAACTAAGACCTTTTCGTTCGTCCACAAACTCTAGCACAGTACCTACAACCTTTGCGCGAGGGCGGCCCCACACATTCGGTATTTGGCGAGTGGCGAGCGACCGCTCGCCGACTCCCGAGTAGTGTGGATGGGTTGCTTCCGATTTGCCGAGTGACGAACATTCGGTGCTCGCCCCAGCCATCGCTTGTCGGTCTTTAGGACACATCAAAGGAAGCAAATATTTGTACAGCACATCAGCTGCTCGGAATTGGACGAGAAGTTGCTCGCTACTCTGCGAAAGCCGAATGCAGTCGACTCCGGTTATAGAGAACTTCTGGGGACTAATTTTGTTTGCTTCACTATATCAGAGGTTCACTACATCTGATGATATAAAAATTAAATAGAATATTTTCGCAAATATTGATATTATTAATTCAGAGATACAGCAAAATTCATTAGCGGTACGAACTGAAAATTTCAATATCTTTATTCGCCGTTTAAAGTTAATTATTTTCAATTGTTTGCTTCGTACATTTTTCATTAGTAATTTCTCTAGATCCTTCTCCAGAGATCGTGCTCTCTCCATTCTTGATTCTGCTTTGTCGTCTGTCTCTAGGAATCGTAATACACTCTTAACAGCCTTCAATGCCTCTTGCACTGTTGTAACACTGCCCCACTCTCCGTATGCCCTTCTACTCGCCTAATAACTTAATAAATCCAATTAATTTCTAAGATTTATTTGCTACGTTTACTACAGCCGAGGTTTAGATTCACTGTAACCGAATCTGCTTATACTTATTTTTAATGTAAGTGAAACGGATCCAGCGTCTTAAGTTCACTATACTGCGATTTTCGTAACTTTGCCCCTGACCGGAATCAGCTGTTGACCGTTTCATCCAGCTTGAACGTCACCATAGTGACGTCACTGTAGCGAAATATAAGCTCCCGATTGGATGGCAGCGAAACAGCTGACTCCTGTCAGCGTCAAAGTTACAAAAATCGCAGTATATAACAGAGGTTTCACTACATCCTAGTTCACTATAACCGGAGACGACTGTATATGGAGCCGCCTTGAAGATACGCACTATTCACTGCACTCGGCAGGACCTGAAGAGGGTTTGAAGAGTCCAGATATCCGATTGCGCGGACACCTAGAGCGGAGCTGCCGGGAGGGGCGCTGGCGGCGGCGCCTTCTAACCTGGCCGGCGCGGCTCGGCAAGGACTCTCTCGGGGCCGAAAAAAAATTGTATAGGAATTACTCTAACACGCAACACTCACCGTGCTGGATACTCGAATTGACATGAAATTTTACCAGCTTGTTTAGAACGTTCCAAAATCCTTACATACTAATTTTTACGAGCTATGAAAGCATTGCAAGTAGTGTTTTTGCGACAAATAGTACTGAGATCTTTCATGACCTTACAGCCTGTGGAAACCAGCTTGTTTAGAACGTTCCAAAATCCTTACATACTAATTTTTACGAGCTATGAAAGCATTGCAAGTAGTGTTTTTGCGACAAATAGTATTGAGATCTTTCATGACCTTACAGCCTGTGGAAGCCAGCTTGTTTAGAACGTTCCAAAATCCTTACATACTAACTTTTACGTGCTAAGAAGCCTTTCAGGTACTGTTTTTGCGACAATTAGTATTGAGATCTTTCATGAACTTACTGCCAGTGGAAGGGCGAAAATCCCTTCTTGCCGCCGATAGTGGCGGCGCAATGTGTGAGTAACGACCACAGAACCAGCGGCGAGCAGCGATCCTCGCCCTCCCAAAGGCGGTAAGGTCATGAAATGGCGGTAAGGTCAATTCGAGTATTCAGCACGGTGAGTGTTGCGTGTAAGAAGGAACCTCTGTGACAGGTCGGGAAACAAATCAACGTCAAGCAGAACGATGGCATTGCAAGAGATAGTGATTTCGCCATTTACAATTGAACGAACTGAAAATGAACTGACAAAATTAGTGCACGCGCGTAACTTGCAGGAGTACTGCCAGCAATGGTCAAGTAGTAGCTGTCAAAGCGGTTCCTTCTTATGGAACTCTCTCTGCAGACAGTGCGTGGTCGATTCGCACGTTAGAAGTGAAACTTCATGGTTACATGAATGGGAAAGTAAAGAAAAAACATTAAAAAAGGAAATAAAAAAAATGAAGCATAACGCTTGTCTTCGCCCCATTCCGGAAGTCATTAGACCATATAGAAATAACCTTTACACGAACTGTACAGAGGGCCATGGAAGTGAGAAAACGGAAAACGCTGAAAGAAAGGATTCCTAACATCCTTTAATTCTAAGCAGGTTAAAAGAAAATAAAAAAATCAAATAAGATGATCCACAATGTTCGTTTGTATACTTAGATGGAGCAAAAATTAAGTTAGTTTTATTTATTCAGAAACCATCCTCTCGCTACTTTAGATTCAAGGCAGTAGTTCAATGTTGTGTACCAAATTATAAAAATTAATTCTTGCTTCCACAGAGATACTGTGAAGGGGAAAATTCAGGAGATTTGTTGGGTAAAGAATTGTTTGACACTTTCTTGAGTTCAGTTGATGTTTCCGGCTTTATTACTAATCTGGAGCAGAATCAAAATCTTCCATGTTGGCGCTCCACGGCTGACGCTTGAACTAACTCAGAAATTTTTTATTTATTTATTAAATAAATATTTTATTAAACTATTGAATCTAAATAAATTATTTTATATATTAAATAATTTATTTTATTAAACTATTTAATCTCTAGGCTCCTTTGGGACGTATAGTTCTGGTTTTCCCAATCCATAGGTCTCACAAAAGCACACACGAAATGCCATAAACATTTTTGTCATTTTTCATTCCGCACCATTGACTCAATATGTCAACTTAATCTACCGCGAGAAAAGTTTCACTTCAAAAAGAGACAAAAAGATATTTGTGCCTTCCTAACATTTTAGTTACAGGTTTCATTAGGCTTGTTACCAAAGGCTTTTTGTCATACCTGCTACGAAGAAAGAGTAGATAGGTTTATTGTAATAAAACAATATGATGGAGCAATGGGAAATTATCACTCGGTCCACCACACCCGCATTGTCCCCCACAAATTCCACATGGGTTGACCGAGATTTGAACGGCAAGTGGAAAGCAGAGCACAGATCGCGGCGTTGTGGGGCGCCGCCAACGAAATAATTAATGCTTTGCGGTGTCGACTAGTTGTTCAGCGCTGACAAAAAGTCAGATTAGTAAATGAAACCATGTACGCAGGATATGACAGCTGAACTTTGTGTTAAAGGTTATTAATTATGGTAGATTCTGAAATGACAGCAATGAAGATTTTGTGTGTCATTTTTCCTTAAACATTTGTGGCCAACAGTTGAAATACAAAATTCTTCGTTTCACTAAATCTGGTGCGAAACAAACTGATTTTATCTCAGTAGTCATTATAATTAATAAAATATTCCAATTTTTCAGGCAGGGTTTTTTATGATTGAATATTTAACAATAACCATAAAATTTATAAAACATATGTAATTTCAGTTATGATATACAATTATGAAAGATCATTAACACCTACAAGATTGTGCAATATCTCATATGTTTCATTATCAACACATCTCGGAGAAAAGAATAGGAACGTTAGGAAATGTTTACTTTTATTATGCAAAAACTATTCCCAGTATGTAAGCAGTGTAATCAACTTCTTACGCATGAGGTTCGCTTCACTGCGCTTGATAAACTCTGTCAATCTTTTGTTATTTCTTCATTGCTTAGACTCACCGTGATGAAGTGTAGTGTAATTCATTGGTTGAACATCGTTGTCTCTCAGTGAAATGTGTTTTCACATATATGGCTGGTTTAGAAATAACTATTTTCTATCTCTAAAGGAGGAAGCAGGCTCTACTTACAGAAATAAATGTTCCCGGTGAAATATCAGTAATCCCTGCTGCATAACTGCACTGAATGAACTATTTTCTGAAAGACCTGCAACAAAAGAAAACAAGAGTTATGTAATTTTCCAGTGGCGCAAAAGTAATATTTTTTGGCGGAGATTTAAGGCTCGTGACACTTCGGCAGCCGAGGTGCATAGCTCGATATCCTGAATTTAAAGTACAGCAAGATTTAGAATTACAGCATAATTTTAATTTGGATAAAGAAACGTAGTAAAATCAATGTACGGGCATTTTTTACAGGATTACATAAAGTAGGAAATGAAGCACTTCAATATAAAATCCCTGCAACAAAATTATTCAAATTCCCATCGAATGTGCTTAGCCATGATATGGCTTTAATTGCTGTGATATTTACTCAAAACCTTCGTATAAGTCGATTCAATTTATTTAATCTAAATGTTTTAAAGATTTTTAAAAGTTTCGCTGAATAGTTGTGCAGATTTTGCTGATAAGTAACTGTTTTGTAACTAACTATAAAATGAAATAAACGAAGACTGCAAAAAGATGTGAAATATTTTGTAAAAGAAATATCTTTCGTAGCGAGAATACACAATAAATGAAAATTTAAAATTCAAAAATAGGGAGTAAACACGAGCAAATTCATTTTCTTTTGCTTGTCAGCTGTTACTTACTTAGAAATTACCCATAAAAACATTGACTAAAAAAATTGAAATAGAAAACACAGGTTGCATTCATTTTCCCCCCCTTATCAATTGAAGCACTTACTTCGAAATTGCACATATACGCATTGAATAATATAAAATTTTTAAACAAGTGAGTTAACACGGGGTGAATTTAATTCCTTTTGCTTGTCAGTTGAATTGCTTACTTTTAAATTGCATACGTACACGTTAAATGTCAATAGGATTTGAAAGATGAAAGTAAACACAGAGAGTATTCATTTCCTTTGAAATCAGATGAATTGCTTTCTTTGAAAACAGACACACACACACACACACACACACACACACACACACATTTAGTACCAATAGAAAATTTGAAACAAATTAATCACGGGGAGCATTCATTTCCTTTGGCTTGTTTGTTGAACGATCTAATTAGAAATTCCGCGTATGAGGAGCAACTAATCAAAACGCACACTGTCCGCACGTGGGAAAAATTCAGTTTCATATAAAATTTCTTAGTTTTTAATACGTTCTACATGTTCCTGCTTTCAAATTCCTTCAAAACGCATTTTAAAACATTATGTTAAATGCGTTTTGAAGAAATCTGAAAGCAGGAGCGTGTAAAGCATTAAAAACTACATAATTTCATATCAAATTCAATTTTTTCCACTAGTGGACAATACATAGTTTGATTAGTAGCTCTCCAAATACACAATGAGTGTCAATAGAAAAGTTGAAACAAGGCGCGGGGCGCATTCATTTTTCGTGGCTTGTCAGTAGAACTGCTTTCTTGGATCTCACGGGAAGTTGTGCGCGCATGCGTGTGTGTGAGAGTGGCGCCCAGCGACCGCGGGGGGGGGGGGGCTGGTAGTGGGCGCTGGGCACAGACAAAGGCCCTTCGCCCGCCACACCGCAGCCGTAGCCACATCCGCCGCCGCCGCCGCCGCCCTTTTCGCCATTGAAGGTTCCCATGTCACTCCGACGCGCGTGGCACTGGCTCGTAACGGTTGCCGACAGCTGAGGCAGTCAAGTGGTCAACTCCGACTAGGACAACGGAGGAGAAGGCTGCCCAATACACGCACTTGTCTGAGCGCCTAACTATGTACTTCCTTTGTTATTGTTTTCGATACCAGCATATGAAATGGAAACATGAATGCGTCTAAGAGGAAGATCGAGCACAATATATTTTTAAATTTCAAGGCTAAGTCTAATTCAGCCTTTTTGAAGCTCATTTACGTTATAAAATAAAGAACATGGAAATATTACAGACAGAGAATAGAAGATAGAAGACATAGAAATATTAGTTGAAGGAAATAGGAATGGGCTTTAAAGATACTTTTCTTATTTAAAATATATTGTATTGATATGGAGGGTTGAATGTTACTAATCATACTCAACAAACGTACTCAATGGATTTTCCTAAATTTCACAGCCATTTATGTATTAAAAATTCATTTCCTATTTTGTATTGCAAATGAAGTTTTAATATTTAACTTGGAAGCTATCCATACCAGCTACTTCACAACGTATCTCGTCTAATACGTTACTGTGAATCAGATTTAACACGAAGTACTTTCATTTAAATTACAGTTGCTTTTCTTAAATGACTACAATATCGAATAATACAATTATTAAATATTTCAAATATCAATTGTTCGTGTAGCAATTCTTATATGTTCATATAATAAAGAATATACTATAAATATATAATATACGCGGTTTAGCAGAGGATTAAGGTAAAATCAAAATGCAGCGATTCTAAGATTATTCTCCGTTTTTAAATTAAAATTATTTTAGTCGCATCAACAATACACCCTTTTGTTTACGATTCAAAGTTCTTTTTTCTCCTCAAACTTCAAAATTGAATAATCTACTGACACTTCTGACCCTAGGTAGTAAAATGAAAAATGAAAGAAAGAGAATAAACGAGGGTTTTAAATGAATTATATCCGACCAAGATTTGATTTTTCGGCATTTACTGGCCAGAAATGTTAATAATTTTGAACAGAGAGAACATCGGTGAGACTAATACCGACAATTGATGCCGTGTAAATTAAGGAAAGCCCATATTATGGGTAACATTCCAACTCTTCTTTAGTTCCCTTATTTCCCTTTGTTTTTTTTTCTTTAATTAGTGAGCTTGAGTAATATAAGACTCGCGAGTAATTTATTCCGCATATGCACAGCGTACGTACGTTTTTATCTTGAAACCCTCGCGAAGGAACCAGGACGAGAGCGCTGTCAAGATTGAATCAGCTCACATGTGAAGTGCGGAAAATGGGAATGTCTTACTGCATTATTCTTCACAGTATGTGCTTCTATTTGTTCCCGAGCCAGCACCTGACACAGGTTTTCCGGTCCTTTACGTTTACTAGGGCAGGAACATAATGAATTTTGTTTATTTGTATACTTATACTTACAATTTTAATTTCGAAACAAAATTACCAGATAAAATTGAATCCTTTAATCGTTGCACTTACAGAAATTACCACAAAATCACATCAGGTTTCGTATTGAATTGGAGGAAAACTAGGAAGTAATATTAGTGCTACAGAAATGAAAAGACTTTCTCGTACTAGATGAAAAAAAGATATAATATCTTCCTTACAGCTAGGCTATTCGGTTTTGCCCCACTCTCTTCTCACATGCCATCTATTGGCACCTAAAACACATTTTGTATACTTATTTTTAATTTTTCGGATCCCTTATCGTAAAATTGAAATATTACATTAAGAACATTAGAGAAGGATAAAATCTGGTCCTACACGCACATTTACATTGAAAAATTTGAAGTCTTTTTTAAGAAAATATTATTTGAGCGTATCTGAAAATGCGTATTTGAAGCTCATTTCTCCAAAACTTACAAGTTTCGAGAAACTTCATCAGCAATTTATTTGAAGCAGATGTATTGAAAAATGTAAAAATGTGGAGGAAATACCCATAATGTAAATATTAACGACGTGAGAGATTTAAAAAAAATACGTTTGCGAAAGGCATTTACGTCATCTCGCTTCATGTCATGCCGTTTTTGAGAAAATCTTGTTTGTCATACTTTTATATTGCCCTTATTCACTCGAAATTCCGCGACAATTACTAAAATTGTCAAATATGTAGATTACGATAATAAAAAACTACGGCACCGAAGAGAACAACGGCACCGAAGAAAAAATTCACTACCTTAAATATTGCAATTGTAGGAAAGACGTTGGAAAAATGCAAACGTTTGTAATTTTAGAAAATTCAAAGTTAACAGTGAAAATAGGCTCTATGCCACATTAATTAAGTATATTCACTCTATTCATGAAAAAAAGAAAGAAAGAAATAGGGCTATTTTGGAGAAAATGTTGAAAATGTTCAAAAGCATAATCAATGAAAAGAACGCAGAAATAGAAGATTAACGCGAGAATATAACAAATAAAAACCATATCAACAAGTGGCATGTTGCAGCAAAAGTGCTGCTGGACAAAAGCAGAGAAATGGTTTTCCAAAACGTAGAGCGTGCACTGCGGAAGAACAACAAAATAAAATACTCTATTATAATTCTGCAATAAATTAAAAATTTAACCAAACAAATCTTCACAAAGTCTGCAATAACCAAGCATAGTATAGTATTGATGGATCCACAGTACAACAGTTCTTTACGTACCAAGAATATTACAGAAGTTGCTCTTCCGTATCGCAACACTCAAAAAGCAAATGTTGAATGCCGGGCGGCTTCTTCCTTTGAACCTTGCTGTCGCATGACGTCTGATGTGTCTAAGGAATGACACACTAACCATAATTTGGTCCGCACGAGAAGAATGAGAGTAGGTGGAATAAACAATCAAATTTGGACTTTCAATCAAAATCATTTTCATTGTTTTCCAATTTCCCCCCGGATTTCTGGCTATCTAACGGAAGAATAGACAGCTTTCAAACGGCAGGAAGCCCCAAAAGGAGGATACGCAGTATTTTTTTCCGATTGCTATGCACATTGGAATTTAGTAATGTAGATGACATGAAACGCTAAGATACGATTACCAGAATAATGGAAGGAAGAACATTAATCGTTCAGACTGTAGTGAGATACGAGACACCGCAATCACAATATCAGAAGGATGAAATTGCAGTTCAAGCGCCTCTCGTGAATTTAAATTTCGTGAGAGAATAGCCAGCACTATACGACCAAGGTACTAAATACTCCGAGCATTTTTAAACATTTTGAAAACTTGCTTTGGTTTCACTGCATTCATGTTTTGAACTTCTTGATTAATTATTTACTGTCCCAGAAGAGAATACGAATGTGATTGAATGTGTGAATTTATAATAACATGAATTGACAACTTTTCGTTGGCTCAATTCCTGAGCAGAAATGATTAGTCTTCAAAGAATAACGTTTCCAGCTGTTAAGGTACCTTGATACGTTGAATCATTGTATTTCTCGCGCAGCCGAGGAATCCAGAAAGCTTCAGGAATCGGTTCTGTTCTGGGCGACAGTGTGAGTGCACAACTCCGAGTGCTTTTTTTTTAAAGGTCGCATCAACTACTCGGTCATTTGCGACCACTATTGGAGTAACGTTATGACACGAAGATGACACGATATGGTGATGATAGGGGGAGAAAGGACGAACACATACAACCATGGCGGGACTCGGGACTCGAACCCGCGACCCCACGGTCCAAGGCCACTACGGCATTATTGACTTCGCGATCTTGGCCACGGGCCGGCCGGAATGCAATTTGCGATCATCTTTACGCCGCGGCGGGTGAAGGGTGAGTGAGGCTGGGCGCACCGGGCACATCGCTCCGTCTTGGGGCCGGCTGCTGTCAGCGTGGGGCGGCGCGGGGCGGGGCGTGAGGAGCGGGGAGGGGCGGGGAGCGGAGCGGGGCGACGGGTTGCGCTGGTCAGCGGCTCGGCTGCCATGCGCCACAGGTGGGCACCGCCGCCGCCGCCACCGCCGCCGCGTGATACCCGTGCCACGGAGGCGTGGCCAGGCGCGGCAAGGCATCATGGGTGAGCGTCGACGGCGCTCTCCCATTGGCCGGCCGCGACCGCGCCGCGCCGCCACGCACACCTTGCATACTCCCCCCCCTCCACGGCCCCACTCCTCTCGCCCACCCCTCCCCCTCCCCCGCCACCCGCCCTTTGTTCCCGCCCGAGCCTAATAGTTTCGTGTGCGTAATATCGCCCTCCTCCCCCCCCCCGCCCCCCCCCCCGCCGCCCGCGGCCGTAGTTTAACCCCGCAGTGGCCGTGCGGGGGCTTCGTTTGCAAGCCGCTCAGGTAGGACTCAGGTGGGAGAAAAAACTAAATAACTCCTGCGGTGTTTTTGTTTTGAATTTTAAATTTGATTGAACCATTTGGCTTCTAGCTTCGGGAGCGGTCGTAGCTTTCCTTCTGAGGGCGCTGTAAGCAAGATGCTAATGATAAGTTTACCCGCACCGCGGCGCCACTGTTAAAGTGGCCTCAGATGAAAATAGCCCGGGCAGCCGTAATGATAGTCATTTGTAGGATGACCGTAGGGTACGTGCAACCGGGGCTTTGAAAGATACAAGATAGGCGCCTTTCAAAAGAAAACCAAAATAACGCGCAATTTCCAGCTCGGCCTTAGGTCCCGCGTTCTCCCTTTGGCCTTGTTCGCCACCGGAGCCTCTTGACAAGGCGAGACACGTTCTCGTAAAACCATTAGTGCAACGAAAATACTTGATAGAACTTTGATGCTGATGATTGCAATAAATTTCGAATGAAAAGAAGATTACCAGATAAAAATTGTGAAAGAGAGCCACTACCAGATAATTACACTCTTATTTATACGCGAGCAGGAACGTGGCAATTTCGTCGGCCGTAAAATGACAAAGAGTGCGGCCGGGGTGCGTAACCCGTCATTACGGAGCAGTTGAAGGCGAGGCCGCGACGCGACGGAGCCGCGGCTCTGGTCGCACTCGGGAGCGCTTGCAATTATTCTTTGGACCACGACGTCTCTCGCCCCGGCGCACGACGCCCGGGGCAAGTGCTTCGAAAAATAAATATATATGAAACGTGTTGGTTCCTTGGTGCGGACCTTCACTGTCGAGGTGGTTGGAAAGAAGCTGTCTCGACTCAGCGCTTCAGACCCTTTCTGCACAATTGTGTAGGTATGGGTATAATTCCAACCCACAGGATTGTGCAGATTTGGATCTTCGCGTTCATCCCTGCGCACATCGATTGTGTTGGAAGTTGACAATCCGCGATTTCTCCTTGAAGGAACTTGCATTTCGGGTCAGTATGGTTTTAACTTTGAGAGAGCCGGAGTGTCCGATAACATTTTTAGGGCTATAGGATATTAAAGAATCCGGGTGTGAAAGGGTTATGGGGACGGCATATTTCAAACCCATTGTACGCACGTATTCTAGCTCTTTATCTCTGGAAGATGGTGTTGCGGAGGGACCCTCGTTATGGGACCTCTCACCTCAAGTTTCGCAAACACGAACAGAATACTCGATACGCCTAACGCTTCATCCACAGTGACCTCTGTCCGAAATTTAGAGAAATTGAGGGCATACTTTTCACCATCACAATGTAGAGAACATGAATGTCTTTCGATGCTTGATATTCGTAGAGAAATGTATAACGAAGGCAACAAGAAGTCAATATTTTCGTCATTGCATTATAATTTCTTATATCACCAATCATGCAATACAGTGTATCTTACGAACAACAAAATTTTATCTGCAGAATTTTATAGATCGCCTACCACTCGAAACAACGGCGTAACTATAAAAATAGTTTTGTGGTACCTCCAAATACAGAGCCTCACATCTTTTAGTCGCAACTGTACGACACTCAATTTTTGTAGAGCAATGAACCAGTGTAAAACTGTTGTCTTGTGTTTTTATTATACGTGCAGAAAAAATTGAATTTACCTAACTACTCTCGTTGACTATTTTGCATTTGTGACGGTATGTTTCCTAAAAACAAAATGTTGTCAGTATTTGAACACTGTACGAGTATAAACAGTAAATTGGTAATATTATATCCCCGACGGAAGTTTAATAAATGGCGAAACGCTGGAGTTTGGAAATGAAAGGAAAGAAGGAAGGTGAAAGGATTTCAAGATTCCTAAAGATGGTGTTTGATATTGGAAAGGAATATGCCGGGCTACTTGGTGATAATAGAGACAAGTAGAGGGAAAATGAGAGAAAAGGCTGCGAATAAAGCGAGGTGTGGGAGGTGGAGATGGAATAGCAAGGTAGGGTTGATGAGTAAAAAAGGTCAAGGCTAGAAAGTGGTCAGTACGAAACAAGAAAGGTAAGATTTCTTTGGAGAAATAGGGTATGCGATAGAAGGAACAGGTATGCTAGAGAAGGAAGCTAAGATGAGAATAGAACCTTAACGAAAAGGGGTTACAAAGGCAAGAGGCGTTTGAGAAAATTCGTAACTTTAATTCTTTGTTCGTAACTGTAGATAGTGATTTATAGAGCAGTAAGTCTGGAGTAAACCAAGATATCTACATAGAATAAGAAGACAAAATAGTAGGATAAGGATGGCAAAATATAGATTAGGTAATGGTGTTAGATGCAGGAAGAACTGGGAGGACTGGGTGAAAGAAAATGTAGGATGTGAGAGGGAGGAAGAGGGATGGAATCAAGTTATGCAAGGGTGTAGTAGGAGGTCGGAGCAGAATGGAGAGATATTACAGAGAGAGTGAAGATCACACAAGACGATGCGGGAGGGAAGATAGACACGAAACAAATTGAGGAAATAAGAAAATCGCGGGTAGGAATAACATGAGGGAAATAAGATTAATGGAAAATGTTCTAAAGGTGTAAAAAATCACGGACATAAATGTGTAAAGATTTTAATGAAAGTAAAGTTGTATGATGAGATGTACAAAGCGCTTTATTGTATTTACAGGAGAATGTTGCAAATAATCTTGAACTTGATGTTGGTGTTTAAAAATTGGTACGGTTGTTTCCTTTATATGAATTACACTCAATACAGTATTTCCTTTTACTAAAGAAACGAGGGAAAAAAGCTAGTACGTGTGATATTACGGCTTCTGAAGTAATCGGAGTTGTCGAGTGATAATGCCATAAAGAATATGTACTCCAGAAATTAGTTAACATACATCGAGAGCACAGTGACAAGTAACAAATGTAATGCCACAATAATGACGTTTTGCGCTGATTTATGTACCAAAAACATATTCCGCTCGTGTACTCCGAAGATCGGAACACAATTGACTACAGCATTATTGTTCATTTGGAGCAGGGTCTCAAGAAGCTGTCAACAGTATCAAAAGTCAATGACATACTACCTCTGTCAGTTTGAAGCGAAATTTACAGAATGTCAATGGTTTTCTAGTTCTTTCAGACTCGGTCCACTTTTCCCAATTTAAACAACAAGCAAAATACACGGTGTTGGCCGGGGATTCTTCATATCCAATCCTTGTGAAAGAGGAAAATAATAATTTTTTAAACCACGATGTTTAAGATTATATTTTTAATGTAATTAGTTCCAATTTTATTAAAATACTATAATTTAATTTCATTATATTTTACAGTACGTTGCTATTAAACAATTTTATCTTACGTACTGCTCCTGACCTCTAGCGAAACTACTAGATACAAGTTCTGTTGCACTGCTACAGACCTTGCGGAATATATTAGGAGCCAATCTGCTCTTAGCGACAGGCGAAAAATAATGATCTTGGTCTCTACCATCGTAATATTTAAATTAAATATTTTCCACATTTGTGTTGTATTCATCTTTACTAAACTTTGCAAGGGCATTACGACAACTCTAAAGAAGAGCCTCAAAAATCTTCATATCTATTCATACACTAATTTTTGTGGTATCGATGTCGGTTATACGATACTGAATTCACTTTTATTAGTTTAGATTTGGCAGAGGTATGGTCGTTGTTCCGAATAGACTGTATGTAAAAATGAAGGTTATTCATAATATTATCATAACCATTCCAGCTTTTCACTCAATTGCCGTTGCTTTCCGCCCATTTACTCGAAGTCTACGGGACAAATTCTGGGATATCCCTTTGTTAACCTTCCCCTCAGTGATTACCGCATTTCTCATCTAATTAGAAATGTTATTTCTTCAACCGCATGTGTAATAGTCCATTTACGAAGCAAAACTATTATATTGCGACATTATTTGTTTAATATCTTAATAATTCGGGACAATTGCTGTAATTTTTTATTTTTATAATTGTAAATTTGCAAGTAAAATTTCATTGTCGTATTTCCATCGGTAATAGCGTTGCCAAAAATAGGAGCTTAAAATGTTTAAAAATCAACAGTATACTACAAGAGTTCACACATTATTTCAGTTAGAAGGGTATATTATTTAGTTAATTCCAATAGACATAACCTTTGCCATATTTCTTAATTGTTCATTTTATTTACTACGTGCTGACATGGCGCATTACCACTTTACTGATGTCGTACCATACCTTTTCTGACGTTTTCCTCGTTTTGCTTCTCACGTTTTTCATGAAGATAAATTAACTTGCTGGGGGCATATCCCAGCCTGTTATGCGACATCTAGCGGGGAATATATAGTGAATGATAATGCGTTTACAAAGACAGGCGGTGATAGTGAAGGAAGATAATGTGAGAGATTACTAGAACAAAGTTTTAAATCATTCTTACAAACAGAATTTTTGCCTCTAAAAATTTATCAAAAATTGTTAAACAAATTTAAAAAAACAGGAAAAGAATTGTAATAAATGAAATATGAAAAATATTTGTTCAGAAAAAAAAAGGAAAACAGAAGTACTATATTCTCATGTTAATGTCAGTAATATGTGGTCTACATCGCCAATGTTTGCTTTTATTTGCAAAGACACTCACTTAAAATATATTTGATATTTTTAGTAATGGATTACAATACGATTACCATACTATTACAATGGAATGAGCAGCTTCTGACTTTTACATGGTGTAGGTTCGGAATCAGAAAGCTTTTCAACTCGAATATTGACAAGCACTCTTAATACATACACAAGGAAACATAACAGAAGTATTAAGAGCAACAAATTGCAAACAAGTTATTGGAAACACAATAATCACTCCGAAGTTTATTAATCGAAATCCACAAATATGCATTTGAATTATTTGTTATATTCTTGACAGAGGAAGATCCCAAATTTTGAACAATAATAAACCAAAGGCAGAAAACAGAACAATTGCGAGAATAAAATCAAGGCAAGAGGTGCAGACAGTGACAGGTCAACAGTGGGGGGATGGTCAAGGTAAATATGAGAACGAAGAAGAGGGCGAAGGGGAGGCTAGACCGAGTACAGGGTAGTGGCGATGGCGAGATTGAGGAACGGACTAGGCAGTGGGCAGGACGGTGAAGAGGCTGAGGGATGGGCTGGTCGAGGGCAGGATGGCGGCGAGGGCGAGGGGGAGGTTAGGTCGAGGGCAGGGTAGAGGCGAGGGCGACTGACGGATGCGCTAGGTGGAGGACAAAGTTTTGGGCGAGGGAGAGGGTACGAGGCGGGCTAGGTCGAGGGCGGGTGGTGATGGGGCGAGTGCGAAGGGCTGCAGAGGCAGTGTCGGAGGTGGTGGTAGTAGTGGTGATAAGGGCGAGGGCGAGGGCGACGGCGAGGGCGAGGGCTGGGCGAGGGCGAGGGCGAAAGCGAGGGCGACGGCGAGGGCGACGGCGAGGGTGACGGCGACGGCGACGGCGACGGCGACGGCGAGGGCGAGGGCGACGGCGAGGGCGAGGGCGAGGGCGAGGGCGACGGCGACGGCGAGGGCGAGGGTGAGGGCGAGGGCGAGGGCGACGGCGATGGCGATGGCGACGGGGAGGGCGAGGGCGAGGGCGTGGGCGAGGGCGTGGGCGAGGGCGAGGGCGTGGGCGTTGGCGACGGCGGGGGCGAAGGCGAGGGCGACGGCGAGGGCGACGGCGACGGCGACGGCGACGGCGACGGCGAGGGCGACGGCGACGGCGACGGTGAGGGCGACGGCGAAGGCGAGGGCGAGGGCGAGGGCGACGGCGACGGCGAGGGCGAGGGCGAGGGCGAGGGCGACGGCGACGGCGAGGGCGAGGGTGAGGGCGAGGGCGAGGGCGAGGGCGACGGCGATGGCGATGGCGACGGGGAGGGCGAGGGCGAGGGCGTGGGCGAGGGCGTGGGCGAGGGCGAGGGCGTGGGCGTTGGCGACGGCGGGGGCGAGGGCGAGGGCGACGGCGAGGGCGACGGCGACGGCGACGGCGAGGGCGAGGGCGACGGCGACGGCGACGGTGAGGGCGACGGCGAAGGCGAGGGCGAGGGCGAGGGCGAGGGCGAGGGCGAGGGCGAGGGCGAGGGCGACGGCGACGGCGACGGCGAGGGCGAGGGCGAGGGCGACGGCGACGGTGAGGGCGACGGCGAAGGCGAAGGCGAGGGCGAGGGCGACGGCGACGGCGAGGGCGAGGGTCAGGGCGAGGGCGAGGGCGAGGGCGAGGGCGACGGCGATGGCGATGGCGACGGCGAGGGCGAGGGCGAGGGCGTGGGCGAGGACGTGGGCGAGGGCGTGGGCGAGGGCGTGGGCGAGGGCGAGGGCGAGGGCGTGGGCGAGGGCGTTGGCGACGGCGAGGGCGTGGGCGTGGGCGAGAGCGAGGGCGAGGGCGAGAGCGTGGGCGAGGGCGTGGGCGAGTGCGTGGGCGAGGGCGTGGGCGAGGGCGTGGGCGAGGGCGTGGGCGAGGGCGAGGGAGGGGAGCGCGTTGGCGGCGCCTTTGAGCTCGCCGCCCTCGCTGGACGGACACGCCTGCCTTTACGGCCGCGCCGCGCCGACCGGACGGACGGCCGAGCGGGCGCTGCTCCGCCCGGGAAATCTCGAATTAGAATTTATACCTGCGCGTTATGCATATCGGACTCTCCCGTCGCGCCGCCCCGGCCCCTCCCGGTGCTTGGAACACGATTTATTTTATTTCTCGCTTCAGCGTCCCGTGATTATAATTACAATAATCTCATCTTTGTTTACGATCCTTGACAAGGGAACTTTGGAAAAAAACGGATCTTACGAGTGGACGTTACAACTGAAGAATGTATTGCACAATATATGCACAAGTATTCGTTGAATGTTGGGAATGACATTCTACTTACACTCGTTCGTCCCAAAAGTAGAGATGGCTCTCTTATGTGATGCTGGAGGAACTTTCTGATGTATGGAAATGTTTTCGCATACAAAGATACACTAAACCTCTTCTGTACGTTTCTCTGTAAGTTACTCCAAAAAGTTGTTTCCGTGTATTTAAAATAACATATCTTCCGATAAATCATTAAACTTGCTGACGTCTTACTTGTAAAAGAGATTCTAAGAAGTGTCACTTCCTATTTCTACGATACAGTTTTTATTACTTGCTTATGAGGAATAGTTCTATTAATTAAGGCCTGAACAGAACATTTGATCAACACCTTCTTGGAAAGAAGTAACATTGCTTGGGTGACATATTCTATAAAACTGGTATTTAACGGTGTAGTAGAGTATTCGCCAACAAGCGAATGAATCCAATAATTGGCGCGAATGAATCCAAGATTTTTCTTCTAGTCTTAGGGCGCTACATAGCAGATGGTCATTAGAACCCGAAAATAACGTAGGACAGATTGAAATGGGATGAGGTGAGATGAAAAAGGTGGTCGATGGGATGAGGCGTAATGGGAAGAGATGAGGTGGGATAAGATGGGAGAGATGGGACGAGATGGGACGAGATGGGATGAGATGGGATGAGATGGGATGAGATGGGTCAAGATGGGTCAAGATGGGTCGAGATGGGACGAGATGGGACGAGATGGGACGAGATGGGATAAGATGGGACGAGATGGGCCGAGATGGGATGAGATGGGATGAGATGGGACGAGATGGAATGAGATGGGACGAGATGGGATGGGATGGTTGGACCGAAGTTTTCAGCATCAATTTACAATTATTTAATTAGGTTGCAAGCGTACCTCGTCGTATCTAATTAATTTTAATCTCCCTTTGAAGAAATCTATAATACAGCAAAATTAGTAAATTTTGTAACTTACCTTTTGACGAGCGTTTTACGAAATGCTTTTCTGGAACAAAGCGTTCGTGCTCTTCTTGACTGATTTATGCAAACGACGGACCTTTCTTCTTCACGATTGGCGATAAAATGGACGATTTTTCTTTCTGTTTCAGCTAATTTCCATTACCGCAATTCGAAAATTAGCGTTTGAGTAAATTCACTGATACGTGGTTAATCTGCATTGGCAGCCGGCCCTGTGCCCTCTATCCGGCGTATGCCTAAGCAAAGCCAGTTTGTGGTGACGCGAATTCAATTTCTTGTAGGGTAATGAAATCGCGATGACGAATTACAGTATGATGATTCTTCACCTATAAAATCATACCCACACTATCATAAAGGGCAATTCTATTAACAATTAAAATCCGTTGTCACCATCGACGTAAAACCACGGGATCTTCTATCAATGTTGTACATATTCTTGTCTCTGAAGCAACACCTTACCTACTGGAAGGATAATCCGATTCTTAAACTAGTTACTATTCCAGACCCTTCCGATCGCTTCAGGGATAAATTGTATGAGATCAGGCAACAAGAATTAATGTATGAAACTCCGATTTATCTGCTTAAGAATGTCAAGATAATCGCAATTAAAGGACATCTTTTTCGAAAACTGAATGTCGATTTCTAAAACCAGTATTAAGTTCACGTATTATATTATTAATTCATTATTGTACTTCATTGTTTAATTTCAGAATCTCGTTGTGAAATCTGATTTTCAAAAAGAAAAAGAAAAGACTTTGTGACTATTTGTGTACTTATAAAACGGTTTCATAAGTTTTGCAGATAATATTACCGCGGCAGAAGCAGACACTTAACATCAAAGGCCATTTCAGAACATGTTGCTTCTTAAATTTAAAAAAAAATCACTACTGTAACAAATCAGGGTTAATTTGCATAATGTATTCACTTCTTTTAACTTTCTTTGCACACACGAGCATGATATTCCCACGGTAACAGCATTCAACGAACCTTGTACCAAGGACCGACAACACTCCAAAGCACTCCTCCTCCGTTCCAGTGTTGACTGAAGCACCGCTTTATCTCCCATCGAAAATTCAATCCGAACCGCACTCTCCGTGGCGGCTCTTCCATTCTCACTGCCTGCCATCGCCACTCGCGACTCCAGTTACCGCCTTCCTTGCCTTGCACCAGAGCCATCACCACCCTCTAAAACAGGGCTGTCCGACTTAGCACGGCTTATGGGCCACATATATTCTAGTTATGCCCATGCCAGGAAATAAATAAATAGTTTAGAAAAAAAACTAGTAGTTTAGCATGTACTCGTCTTCTGACGGCAGGTTTTTCCCCCTTCAGGGTTTTTTTCCTCAGCCGTACCTTACGGTCTCCTTTCCGCGGCTTTGATGCGATGAAGAGACCATTAGGGGCGAATGCCAGAATTCGAAAGGTTAGAATGCGGTCGGATGTAGGTATTGTAAGGGCTTAAAGGCCTTCAGCCTAGCCACATAGTTAAAAGAATTGAAATTTTGTATCACTGTGTTATAATTACCTATTAAATAAATAAATAAATTCTAGTTATACCGCGGTCTGCACCCTAATTTAAGAAAGTTTTTACCCTAACTACTGAGATTATACTGAAACATATATTAGATACAACTTTTATTCAACATACTTTATGATTAATGTACATACAACGAGAAAATAAATATATATTTAATTAAAAATAAGATGAACTGGTCAATTGTATTGTATTTGGTTGGTATAATAAAATTTTTCAAAGCAGTCGAGGGCCGCACAAAAAAATTCGGCTGACCGCATGTTGGAAAGCCCTGCTCTAAACATTGCGTCACCATCCCCACCGCAGACGACGTGGACACCAAGCCACAAATATGAGTCACTACCTCCCAACTAGACCACCGCGGTCGTCACTAACCCCGTTGTCACTCCGCTCCCGAGTTCTGCCCGCGTCATGGACCGCAGCGAGCGCGCCCGCGAGTGGCGATATGAGTGGACAGTTTACATTAAGTTATCACTGTCGTACGCCGCCTAATGGAGCTGTCTTGTGAACTAGACGTATCAATTGCGCGGGACATCACTCTTGTGACTGATTATTTTGTGTTTCCAGGCGCGTCATGTGGTATGGTCAATCATCCCGTAAGTGTAAAGCATGTTTTTATCACGGGAGATGGCGATGCCCGTCCCTCGCTAGATGGTGAGGTCCGGCACCGACCTACGCATCGGCTTGCGGGGTTTCCCGATCCAGGTATCTCCCAACAGAGGGACAGTAAGCTCCTGACATCCCGCAAGTAATACGTGTGTGTAAGGAAGGAGAAGTTAGGACAAGGAAGAGAAACGGAAAATCGCGCATTGTCGCTCTGGACCTTCTGTAGGGTCCCTGGACCCGTTTTAGGGTATTACTCCTGCATTTTATAGATACTGATCGGAGAAACGGCGGAAAACTACCGCTCAGAGCAGATTATCCTTCAGACGGGGGGAGGGTGAATTTGATCTAGCTATCCACCTAGTGAGAGTGACACGGAGTCTACAGAATTATGGTTATATGATATTAATCGTTCTTTATAAGTACGTCTCTAATTATATTCGATATCTAACGTTTATTGCACCTTAGTTCTTACGCCATTTCTCACTCGGCAAATGACAAAAATAAAGATTAAGAAAAGACACATATCATTAGTATGCTCTTAGAGAATGCTTTGATGAAATATATGGACTACTTCTCCTTCTCGTGGCTTTAGAAACTAACGTAAGAATTACTGCCGCCGTCGGGTCTCGAACCCTAGGACTTTCCAGTCAGAGGCACTGCAGTGGCATCAGTTGACGCCCTGAGCCACCTCCTCCCCCGCGCCCTCCACCCCACCCCTCCATCCTCCGGCTTCCCGTCCTCCACCCGTGCGTTTATTCTACCTTGGACACGTTGTGGCGTAGTTGGAGCGCGGCTACTGCTCACCCCGAGAGAGTCGTGACAGCGGCTCCTCCCCCGCAGTGTCACCCTGTCGCTCGCGCCTTCGCTGTGAATTGGCGACGGTGCCGCCCGTCTTGCAAAGGATGCTATCCGAGCCTGCTCTCGTGAAGAGGGCAGAGAATCTGTAGTGCTCTCTTGCTCTCTCTAAATATATAAAAATGGATGTTTGGTATGTGTGTGTGTGTATATATAAACTCCGACACCGTATGACCGATCTCCATGAAAGTTGGGACTTCTACGTATTTTCTCACTCAGAAAGTTTATGTGCTGTTAATTCTGTTGTAACTCCACTACATGGCGTTGAAGAACAAAACTAAATATTCACGTTAAATGCAACCCGCAACGCACTCGGCAACATTCTGAATCTGTATCGTTAAATAATTCCTAAACGACGCGTTCTACGGCCTTAAAAATTAAAATTTTGAGGCCTAACGTTCTCACACCGTAATCTGCAGGATGAAACCTCCTTGAACATTCTATTACATTTTTGCTGGTCCGGCGCTTCCCGATATTACCTGCTCAGAGACGTGCAGAATCTGCAAGTAAATGTGGATGAGAGGGACATCTCTGTAGAGACAGAGACACCCAGAGACAGATAGACAAGGACAGGGTGAGTGAAGGAGGGAGAGACAGTGAGAAAGGGAGATGGGAGGGGAAAGAGGGAGCTGAAGGGCACAACAAACATTTAGTAAACGTCTACCGGGTTTTCCTAGTGCTCTGTAATTTGACTTGCACCGACGGGCCGGGGAATTCCCTCACGGGCGGTCAAAATAAATGATAGGTAAAAACAAATTATTGTTCTTTAGTATAAATTAATCCTTGGGTGGTAGGTACAAAGCGTAGAAGTCAGAAAAAACTTTTCAGGAGAAGCAAATATATCTTTATGTCCGTCATTGTGTGGCATCATGACTTTAGAATATCTCTATCATGAATTACGTTAGTAATAAATAAATGACTTTATTTGTGGCTAGTTGTGTTAGTAGTACAAAACTAGAGTTATTTGGAGTCAATATTTCCATGTACTAATGGAACACTTTCTTCCTCTGAAAACTTGTGTTTTGTGACTATTACGTATTTTAATTATCACCCTGGAATGCATTCATCACCAAATTCATAATATATTTTTGATATTTGAATAATTACATTCATACATTCCAAGTATGAAACCTTATTTCCATGCCAGACCCCAACTAGGAAGCAGATTCGAAATGCAAGAAAATCTGTAATAATTTATTGAAGAGAATCGAATGGGCGGTGGAATTCAAAGAAGTCCCGGGCGCACCCAAGGAAGTGCAGACAGGGAGTGCTTTACTCGCCGCGAGGTGCGCTGCATGAAGACAACGGGGAACTTCAGTAGCCCTGTCACACGCCAGCGGCTAGTCCATTGTTTCAGAGGTGCCTTCCATCACTCTCCGGTAATCGCAGATGCTTCTTCGTCTGGGGGCCGACAACGTTGGCACGACCCTTCAATCATCAATAGGGACCTGCCAGGGACCAGTGGCACTCTTTACAATCTGATGGCGTTAGCTGGTGATTGAGATAGCAAATGTTCTTGAGTTGTAATGAAGATAAAGGACCTCACTCTCCATTGTCTTGTACATTCTTATTTTTATGTAATTTAAAAAACGAGCCGAAGGATGTGTTTACTTGTGAAGTAGCTTAGTGTGAAATCTCCAACGCTTTAAACAGTTTTAGAAGTACTTTTATATTTATTAATTTGAAGTTTTTAATGAATGAGATAAGAATTCGAAGAACTGACCAGTTCCTCATAAGCAGACCAGACACGTCTAAGGCACCTCGCTTACCCCGAACTGTTAGTTATCTAATGCCTTATTGTGTGCTGTTAATGCCTTATTGTGTGCTGTTAGTTAATACCTTATTATTTAACTGTGGCCTGGAAGGAGCCTAACCGTGTGTGACGAACAGGTTTACATTCGCAGATTACCCCATTACTATGTAGATAGATAGATAGATTTAGATTATTTAAACTGCCATTGGGTATAACCCGGTGGGAGCTAATTACAAAAACATAAAAATACACACTCTCAGTAACATAGAACACTAATACCAATAATAATAATAATAATAATAATAATAATAATAATAATAAGGTAACATAACTAGCAAATTATATACTAATTGTAATAATAATAATAATAATAATAATAATAATAATAATAATAATGTAGAATTTAACCCTAATAGATGCTAATTATTTCGAGTGTTATATAATACTTTCGATAATTTTATCACACTTTTAGAGGTTCAGGTTGCTGATCTACTGTACTTTCAGAATATTCAGGTATGGCTGCATTGTTCTTACGAAACTTCTTACACTAATTCAGGGCTGAAGAAAGTTCACATCAGATTATTTCTGTTCATTTCAAACAATAATTTGTTATTTCACATCTCCACAATATTTTTTCTTGAATATTTAGTACACGGTTTGAAATAACACAAATGGTTATTACAAAGATTTAATATTTACATTTAAAGCGGTTTGTCTCATAAGCGATTAAAATAGCGGTTTGGCAGTTCCAATACGTGCTGATCTTTTATTATACACTTGTACTATTGTCCAGTAGATTAATTGATAGGTGGTTTGTATGTTGACTTTCTTCAAATATTCCTAGTTTCTTTTCGTAATGACGACTGCAATAGTTGAGATGTTTAGGTTTTTATAAAGTGTTTTGTTAGTAACAAACCACGGTGCTCCAGAGAACTTTCTTAATGTTTTTGCTTCGAATCTTCTGAGAATGTTCGATTCCCTTGCAGAACTCCATAGTCCTATACCGTACGTCCAAGATTTCAATCAAATTGGAATCACAAATATTGAAAGTGACACCGAAATACGGTTATATGGTGTTAATCGTTTTACATAAATTTCTATTATATTCTATATCTCAGGCTTATTGCATCTTAAATTTTTACGCCATTTCTCACACAGCAAATTACAAAAAATGTTAATAAAAATAATAAATCATTAGTATGCACATATAGAATGCTTAGAAGAAATGTATGGACTCCATCATCTCCTTCCCTTGGCTTTAGAAACTAACGTAAGAATTAATACGAGATATTTTGAAAGAAAAATGCCCTGACAATGACGACTTATGCTTCATGAGAGCATTCTACATCTACACGTTTAAAGCTGTTCGATGTTTGTTTAAATCAGTCTTTATTATTTTCTACTGCAGTATTCCTCGTTCCCACTTTGGACAGTTAGCCTCCTCTTCACATCCTGCTGCATACACTGACTTTTCATTCCCCATCATTCGTTCAGGACCTTCTCCGTCCCTCCCCCTATCTCTCTCTCTGTCTCTATCTCTCTCTCTCTTTCTATCACGCGCTCTTTCTCTCTTCCCACGCGAGCCAAGATTGGGCCATGAAACTTTCACGATATTGATTGTGCAAGAATTAACCCCGCACTGTTTTTTATCCCCAGTATAAATATGTATAAGCTGATAAATATGTATTTGTATTAATAATGTTAGCTTTAGGATGATATGATATCGCACAGAATCCATAATAACCATTAAGTATGCGGGATTTTCGACATGACGATGTCAGTATTATACAGCGAGGGCCGGCCGAGGGAGGGAGGGTGCGGCGGTGGAAGCGGAATATTCAAAGCGCCCCCACCCGTCCCCTTGTTCACAGCCGGTGCTAAGACCCACCAAAGGGGGCGGAAGGTGGCGCCGAACCCGCAGCGGGTAATGCTCACGGGTCACGCTCTTCCCTAAAACATCGTGCGCCCAGCGAGCAAGGCGAAATAAAAACTGGCGGGAGCCGCGCGTTGGCGCAAGACTGAGCCGGTTGGCGATCCGCGCCCGCTGCCTATTTGTATAAGAACAATGCAAGCGCCACATTATATTTCTCTCACATCGTCCCAACATTCCGAGCGCGCTGAGTGGTCGTTTGCGTGACTAGTGTAAATGAGGAACAAATCCGCAGCCCGAGTGCTGGTCTGCTCTTTTTTTTTTTTCTACAGTCGATCATGGCGGGCTTCGAGGAACGGAGCAAGGTTGCGGAGGCGATTAAATGCAAAGGGTATTTGCGAGGTGGTACGTTCGTACAAATACGTTCCGAGGCGCTCTTTGCGCGGACGGGTGGTCGTTGTCGGTCGGGTACTTCACCATTCTCGCTGTTCCTGGGAGGCGAGAGTAATTTATAATCTCACTTGCGGCCTGCGCGGATACGAGCAGAGACTAGAGTTGGCTTGTAAAGCCGGGAAGAAAATTCTCATAAACTTATTTGGGATGTGCCCATTTATATAAGATAGGTTTTGCGAGAGCAAATGCAATGGCAACCTATGTGTTCAAGATTATAAATTTAGATTTTTACGCTACTTTGAATTGGGGTAACGACTGCAGGAGGTGCCGCAGCATCCATAGAAGACATTTCAAAAATTAGATCTGGTAACTTCTCACTTGCTTCAAACTCGGAGAATGTGGAGCTTACGTCTCCTTGAGATGATAATTAAAACGAAGATAATTTCATGCTTTCCTATATTTTTGGATAATAAGCTGAAAATATCTTGTTAATATTGTCAGCCAACAACTTGATGAGCAGAAAACGCTAGACCATGGTTTGGCATGGCACGAAACTTCATGGCGACACAATTTCGCTAGCTGGAGTACATGTGGACAAATATCAGATGTGACTGTCACATGACAGTGACATGCATCAGTGACGGACAGTGACAGAAACATTATTATTAAACATTTGTTTAATGATAATCTTTCACCCTGTTTGTGGTACACTCGAGATAAACCACTGGCAATGTACTTGAAATCACATGAATTACATACATGGATAGATGAACACGAACACACATTTATAAAAGAACACAAATTTAAACATAGATATTGAAATATTGATGCGACATTGCTGGAAATCTCGTATTTCACGGAATCTCGTGCTGATATTCACTTGAAGCAAAAGTAGAGGCGGCAGGCTAAGAAATATTTTGTAGTAGTAAAATTTAAACTTAAAAATTTTGCCATCAGAAATGTTAATGCAGAAGTCGCAAGCAACCCTTTAAGTACGTGCGGCTAGTTTATAACTTGTCTCGGTACTTTTTATACCAGTCAAGTACTTTGCAAATCAAAACGGCACACACGCATCTACGAATATCTCGTCTATTTACACGCCAAGCAGCGACCATCTCTCGTGTCTGAGCAGCTTCTGAGTATTTGTCCAACAATCTCACTCCAACTATCCTTATCTCTTTAACCGCCCTCGGGAGTTTATCGCGGTATACTGCGATTTATTTACAGTTGCCTGTGACAGATCATCGGCTGTCACGGTGTCATCCAATCGGGAGCTTACACGTGTAGCGTCGCGAGGTGGCGCACGTGCCGTTTCGCTGGAAAGCCCGGCCTTAAGCCGGATGGGGGATGGGGGTGGAATGCGGCGGCGCCTCGCCGGCGCGCGCCGGGCAGGAAATCCCAGCCTAAAAATAACCAGGACAACTGAGCGTGCCTGAGTGCGAGTCCATTGACGAAGGCTGCTCTCTGCTGAGGGCTGGCTTGCGAGCCGAATGACGCCCGCCGCTGGTAGAGTGGGGGACGAGCCGTGGGGTATTTATTGCGGCGCCGACATGCGCTCGGGGGATACGCTAGTGAGTCGAAAGACGTGAGGTATCTCCGTGCAACCTTGCACGTTTTGGCATCCGGCCATGTAACATCTAGTTACGGGGACTAATGTCCGACAGCTCGCACTTCGCGCAGCTTCTCATGCTCTCGAGCAGAGGCACTGGGCTCAGCCTAGGGACGGTCGCGGGGTTTCGCGGCTTAGAGAATAGAAAGGTTGCCTAAGGTTTTCAATTTTGTAACATTATCTTGTAATTTATTATTGTAAATATACTGTACATACTATTCAGAATCTGTCGTCTGTGCTTTTCATGTCCAGTACGCCACAGACTCGGAACCTTTCTTTTCTAAACTGGTGGCAGCGGTTATCGTAAATTCACGCCGGGCTACCGCAGTTTTTTTTCTAAAACTGGTAGCAGCGGTTATTGTAAACTCACGCCGGAGTGCCGCAGTTTTTGTCTAAAACTGGTAGCAGCGGTTATTGTAAACTCACGCCGGAGTGCCACAGTTTTTTGTCTAAAACTGGAATAGTACGCGTAAAGACAGTGTACCGCAGTTAAAGGTGCACACGCGTCGTAATTACGTGGCGCCGGCAGAGTCGTGCACGCCACGAGAAACCGAAAGTGCGGTAATTCGGTACGGTAGTTTCGGGGCGGTACAATCCGACTCGGAACCTTTCTTTTCTAAAACTTGGAACTGGAATTGGTATTGGTACTGGAACTGGAACTGGAGCTGGAACTGGTACTGGAACTGGAGCTGGTATTGGTACTGGCACTGGAAGGAGACATCCCGGACGGACCAGAACGAGAGGAAGGAAGGAGGCCAGAACACCGGATCCAGAAGGCGCTGGCGCTCACGCGACACCGAGGTCAACTGAACGTAAGTGTGTTTTTTGTACTGGCCGGGGATCAATTCAGGCAAAATGTCTTTCTTAGCGGGTTATAGGAAAGAGGTGCTTGTTAGGGTCGCGACGGAGATGGGGGAAACGTTGGAAGGGAACGAGACGATAGTTAGATTAAAATCTATCATCACGGAAAGCGAGCAGTACGATGAAATATTCGTGAAACAACTTGCTGATCAGGAGAAAGAACAGGTCGCAGAAGCACGCGAACTTGAATTAAAGGAGCAGGAAAGATTACGCGAACGGCAGGAAAAAGAGCAAGAACGGCAGTACGAACTCGAACGGCTGAAATTAGCTAATCAGGCTACCTCGCGCGAATCTTTAGGTAGTAGAGATTCGGGAAACAGAAGTAGTATCCGTATCAGCCATGTAATGGATAAGTTCAAAGGCGAAGGTGAGGATATTACCTTGTTTTTAAGTGTATTTGAGGCGCATGCTCGTCAGCTCGACATTGCGCCGGTAGAATGGGTCAGTCAATTAATGGGATTGCTTCCCAATGAAATAAATACATGGTTAGTTGTAGGATCAGATTCGTCAGAGCAGGATTATAATCAAATCAAAACCCAGCTTTTGGATATGTACAAATTCACGCCTGAAAATTGTCGTCAGATGTTTGCAGTCATGCAAAGGGTGCGAAAACTACATGGAATGTTTATGCTCGCGAACTGACGAACTATTGCCAGAAATGGATTTCAGGGTTGAAAGTTGAAACTTATGATCAATTATTAGACTTGATTGTCACCGATCAGATGAAACGGAAGGTGCCGGCGGACATACGTGCCCATTTCGTAGATGTTTGGGGCGAGGTTTCGCAGTCCCAAGATTTGGCTCGTAGGCTGGACACCTACGAAAACAATAGGTCTAGTGCGTATAGGAAAGCTTTTTCTAAGGTTAATCACAAGGAGCCTGTGGGGGAACAAAAGTGGAAAAAGGTGACGGAGAGCGTGCCTTCCATTTCTAAGCCCGCAGCGCCCAAGGCAGATAGGAACGCGGAATTCGACAAGCCGCAGGAACGCACGTGCTATTTATGTAAAAAACCGGGGCACATTAAGAAATACTGCCCTCAGCTCAAATCAAGCGAGAAATGTGTCACGTTGTCGACACCAGTGCGCAGGAATTGTTGCTTCCTCACACGTTTTTCGGCACGGTTTGCGGAAATCCTATTAGCTTCTTACGAGATTCTGGGGCGACGGTTGATCTGATCAACAGCAAATACGTCAGGCCGAATCAATATACCGGCGAATCCGTATGGGTTAAGCAGCCCTTGGACGAGGCGCCGAAAATCTACCGGTAGCTAAGGTAGAAATCGTAGGCCCGTTCGGTAAGCTTGTTACCGAAGCCGCAGTCGCGAAAAATTGCGACTTAGAATATTACATTCTGAGTATCGATCTGCCACGCTTCTCTCGGAAATCAGGCAAGGGTTTTTAGAACCGCAGTTTATTTGTGCGGTGCGAACCCGTGCCCAGACGGCGGCCGGGCAGGGCGACGGGGTGGGGCCGGAGGCGATGGCGGCGGCGCCAGGCAACGCGCCGGCCGCCGAGCGCCCTGGTGACGCACCGGTTGCGGTCATGAACGAGGCTTTGGGGGAAGGAGCGGTCGAGCTAGGCGTGGTCGTAGGAACAAGTCGTGCGCGCGACGCACCCCAAAAACCTGCGTCGGACGCGAAAGCTCCCGACGAGGAAACTTGTGTCTTGTTAGGCGAGGTAAATGACCCGGGCAATGTTGTTGAAAACAACGCGGAATTTGAAGTAGATTCCGGGAGCGTTGCATTGTCCCGTTTAGACCCGTCCGAATTTGCCAAAGCTCAGAGACAGGATGAAGAGCTCTTACCGCTATTCGAGCTAGCCGAAGGCCCAGAAACGGACGGCGCGATTATTTTATAGAACGCGGCCTTTTGTTCCGGAAACGGCAGAGCAAGCGCGGTGAGCAATTCTCCATGCTTGTGACTCCGCGGGTGTATCGTGGCACCATATTGAAGCTTTGCCATGAAGTCGCCCACGGTCATTTAGGTGTCACAAAAAGTAAGACGCGATGGCCAAGTATTTCTTCTGGCCGAACTGTTACAAAGATATGGAAAATTACGTACGTAGCTGCGATAGTTGCCAGCGCGTAGGTAACGGCGGCGAGAAGCTTCGCGCGCCTTTAAAAATTGTACCTATACGGGTGAGGCGTTTGAGAAAGTAAATGTAGATGCTTGTGGCCCTTTTCCCGAGTCTGAGTCAGGAAACAAGTTCATACTAACTGCAATGTGTTTAGCAACAAATATCCCGAGGCTATTCCCATACGTGATCTGACGACGGTCACGGTCATTGAAGCTTTATTAGATCTGTTCAGTCGGATTGGATTTCCGCGAGAGCTTCAAACAGATCAGGGAACTTGTTTTACTAGCACTCTGATGGCGGAATTCGCCGAGAGATTTTGCATTAGATTAATTAGAAGTTCGCCTTATCATCCGCAATCTAATGCCGTAGAACGGATGCACAGAACCATGAACCGGTTGATGAAGGTTCTTTGTTTAGAGGCAAGGACTGACTGGGAGTGCCAGCTTCCTGCAATTATGTTCGCGTTACGCACGAGTGTGCACGAATCGATAGGTTTTCTCCAGCCGAGTTAGTCTATGGGAAAAATCTCCGCACACCCATGACGCTGCTTTACGAAAAGCTTGCGGGTGCAGCAGAAAGCGAAGGGAGCACGGTGGTTGAGCACGTGTTCAAGTTGATTAATAGACTGAAGCGTTCGCGTGAACTTGCCCATACCAAAATGGCGGAAGAACAACGCAAGCGTAAGGTGTGGTACGACCGCAAGGCGATCTCGCGCAGTTTTGAAATAGGCGCGAAGGTGCTGGTTTTGGCGCCTAACAGAACGCGGAAACTCGCGGTGCAGTGGGTCGGGCCAGGCGAAGTTCGGGAGAAAATGTCCGAACACAATTACGTAGTTCAGATGCCGGGGCGGAAAGAACCACGCGTGTATCACATCAACATGATGAAAAAGTATCACCAACGTACTGAATACGTGAACTTTCTCGGTTCTGCGACGGTCACTGCCGCAGGCGAGGAAGACGCGTTAGACCGCTACGCGTTAAGATTAGATTCCGACGACTTTGACGCGGAAGAAATGCTAAACGATACTAAGGTTGAACCCGAGTTCCGCGAAGCACTTAAAAATGTCATTTGTAAATACAGGTGTATTTTTAGTGAGAAACCTGGTCTTACAGATGTAACGACCATGGACATTGAATTAACTGACACTGATAAAGTAGTCCGAAGTGTACCCTACCGCATGTCGCCGAGACAAACTAAGATATTGCGGGAAGAGGTGGACAAAATGCTTCGCGACAACATCATTGTGGAGGCGGAGAGTGATTATACGTCTCCTATGATCCTGATCGAGGCCCCGGGCAAGTCTCCACGGCCCTGCATAGATTTTAGGCGCCTCAACGAGATTATTAAAACAGATTACTTTCCGTTACCCAATCTCGAAGAACGGATTGAACAGGTAGCTGCAGCTAAATCATTAGTGTGTTAGATTTAAGTAAGTGTTTCTGGCAGATAGGTCTTACGGATAGGGCGCAGAGATATTCGGCGTTCGTGACCAGTTTCGGCACGTATCGACCGCTTAGGTTACCCTTCGGGATAAAGAACGGCCCTTATCAATGCTGTAAAATCATGGGCACTTTGCTAAAAAACTGCCAAGAATTCGCGGTACCGTACCTTGATGACATCGCGGTTTTCAGTAACACTTGGCAAGAACACATTCGGCACCTAGATACGGTCTTTAGTATATTGAAATCCGCCAAATTGACAGTGCAGCCGCGCAAGTGCTTGTTTGCGCGGGCTAATGTAAAATATCTTGGTTACGTCGTCGGTAACGGAAATTGCGGCCGGCCGAAGCCAAGATACAAGCAATCCAGAACTTTCCTAGACCAGAATCAAAGAAACAAGTGCGTTCTTTGCTCGGATTGGTAGGATATTATCGACGCTTGATACCCGGGTTTGCGGAGAAAGCGGCACTGACAGATGCGCTGCGGGACGCGAGCGCCAGGGTAAAGTCGTCTGGACAGAGGCATGTGAAAAGTCTTTCAATGAGTTGCGACAAGCTCTTAGCGAAAAAACAGCGGTATATGCTCCTGATTATAGCAAGGAATTTCGAGTTCAGGCAGATGCATCTCAGAGAGGCTTAGGCGTGGTTCTCTACCAAGTAAATGACGAGGGAGTAGAACAACCAGTTGTTTTTCTAAGCCGTAAATTAAGTGATACAGAAACTCATTATGGCACCTCAGAACTTGAGTGTTTGGCTCTTATTTGGGGGTTGGATAAACTTAAGATTTATCTCGACGGGCAGGCCACAATTCAGGTCGAAACCGACCACAACCCGTTGGTCTGGTTGCGTAATACGTCTGGCAAAACCCCAGATTATTACGCTGGTCCCTTTTAATTCAGCACCTCGATTTACGCATCATGCACAAAAAGGGCTCAGAAAATGTTAATGCAGATGCGCTTAGTCGCATGTTTGATTGTGTGAATTGATCCACAGGCGAGTGTAGGGAACACACACGTTCATGACATGTATAAATGTCGGTGAAATTCTATGTAAATAATTTTATAAATTCAAGGGTAAAATTGTTTTGTTATTGTGATCATTTTTATATGTAGATACATACATGTGTCAATAAATTCAGTTAAGAACGGCACATGATGTATATAACGAATTCCACAATTATTATGTAATACTTCAATGCAACGTAAATGTTTTGTATTTTTATTTCAGGTTTTCATGTAATGCAAGAGGCGTCAAGAATTATCATGTAATATTTCAATGTAAAGTAAATGTTTTGTATTTCAGGATTTTATGTAGTTCAAGATGCGTCAAGAATATTTATGTATGTAAATAGATGTAAGGTTTAAATGTAAATGCAACATAGTTAGGAAAAAACGGGGGACAGCCCACAGATTTATTTCACAAATTTTGACTAGATAGGGTTTTGATATTATTATGTTCATGTAAAAAATTATGATGTAATGTCTCAGGACCAGGTACTTTAGCTAGCAGAATTTTTTCCTGGGCATATTTTGCTGCGAAAAAAAATTCTCACCCCCGGCATGGAGGGTCTGTAGCGTCGCGAGGTGGCGCACGTGCCGTTTCGCTGGAAAGCCCGGCCTTAAGCCGGATGGGGGATGGGGGTTGAATGCGGCGGCGCCTCGCCGGCGCGCGCCGGGCAGGAAATCCCAGCCTAAAAATAACCAGGACAACTGAGCGTGCCTGAGTGCGAGTCCATTGATGAAGGCTGCTCTCTGCTGAGGGCTGGCTTGCGAGCCGAATGACGCCCGCGCTGGTAGAGTGGGGGACGAGCCGTGGGGTATTTATTGCGGCGCCGACATGCGCTCGGGGGATACGCTAGTGAGTCGAAAGACGTGAGGTATCTCCGTGCAACCTTGCACGTTTTGGCATCCGGCCATGTAACATCTAGTTACGGGGACTAATGTCCGACAGCTCGCACTTCGCGCAGCTTCTCATGCTCTCGAGCAGAGGCACTGGGCTCAGCCTAGGGACGGTCGCGGGGTTTCGCGCGGAGAGAATAGAAAGGTTGCCTAAGGTTTTCAATTTTGTAACATTATCTTGTAATTTATTATTGTAAATATACTGTACATACTATTCAGAATCTGTCGTCTGTGCTTTTCATGTCCAGTACGCCACACACGTCACTACAGTGACGTCACTATGGTACGTTCATGCTCCATTGGATCCACTAAGCATTGATTTACTCAGAGCCCATGCTTCTAAATAAATCCAAGTATACAGCAAGGATATAAGCAGCAGAGAGAAGCTGCGGTGCTTTGGTACAGGATGTGTTAGTTGTGCTTTATCAACAAATATTAGCATTACAATAATGTAAAATGAACCAGTACCTTTTTGGACATTTTCATCTCAACATGATTAGGAAGCAGGTTGGTGATTCATAAGACAGTATCTGACCACTGTCAAACTGAAATTTCGAGAGGTCTCTACTGGAACAATTCAGCGTTGGGAGTATGTTAATAAAAACTAGAACAATTTACAATTGGCCTTTTTACGCAAGAAAACGTATTGTAAACACAAAAAGGTATTCTAGGTATCAAAAGAGGTATCATTGAGAGTCACACAACGAATTTAAATCTGTAGGTTCAGTACCGAATTTAGAACAAAAAAAGAAATGTTATTAACTGTAGCCACTACTGGTAATTTTATCATAAATATTAAGTTTCCTTACGTCTTTAGAATAATGGAGGGCATTCGGAAGTTCCGATGTAGAAGTTCAAATCGAGCCTCTCATTTAATGGTAAATCAGTTTAAATCTAAATTGTATACGTAGCATTATTATAAATTATATTAACAGCGAAGAGAACATTCATTGACATCAAGATTCGCAACCTTTGTTTCCTATACTATAATTGAGTTTGTAAAATTTTCCTTCTTATACTACATGACTAATATTAGCAAACAGTGTAGTAAGTATACTACAGGACACAATGCCTTTTACTCACAATGTATCATAGCAATCCTAATTCAAATTCGTTCTGCTCTATGTCAGTATTAAAACCGTGTAGTTCTAGATGCTAAAATTTTACGAATTTCAGTTCGCATACTCCTGGTTTGAGTACAAGCGTCTTGCTCGAGCCTAAATCGTTAGCTGAACGATTAATTCCGTTAAAACATTCGATGTGTAGGCGCGCTAAATCATCCACATTGAATGTTATTTCTGTTAGTAGATTCTTTCAGCCTTTCTCACACGCCCCAAATTTTGTTGCATTAAACACTGTGTTACAAGGAATCTTTTTCTTGAACGTGAAAACTCTGTGTTCTTTAATAATTTTTGCATCCTAATTCAAATTTGAGGCTGGAAAATTGCGTATACGGGATAGTT
>JAHLJT010000631.1:237068535-237085502 GCA_031308135.1 Acheta domesticus
TGGATGTAAGAAAAATGAACTTACTGAAATGATATTAACTTTTTCAATATATCAGTGAGTTATGACACTGCACCAATCAACAACATCGGGGGTGGAAACCCTGAAAAACACTGCAATTACATTAACGAAGAAGGACATGCAATATGTTATCTACATTGTGATTACTTTTCTATCACAAACAGTAGGCATGGTTACTTTCCGACGTTTTCACGATATTGTATATCTACTTCCGAACATACTATCAATAGCACTTGTAACGACCGACGCATGTCATGCTCTGCAATACCTGCGCCGAATAAACCATCCAAGGCCAAGCGTCTAGCACTTTTACTGACATATTGCAAAACAGCGCGCCAAATGACAAGGTGTCTGGCAAACTGAGAGTGACGCAGGCTACCGCCCCACATAGAGACGAATGCTTAATTGTCCCATCCTACTATACGTAATAAATAATACATACATAAATAATTTGGGGGTTTTATTTGTGAGATTTAAATTATGTATTTGAGATTTAATAGGAATTTTATGCGACTATATTATTTAATAAATTATAATTACATTTCGTGAGATTACAAAAAATAATTTCTTTAATTTCTGTGATTTTGTGCCATTCGAAAACTTAAAGAAACATTCAAAATGAAAAGCTACATAAACACACAGAGTTTTAATCGTTTTATTCCAATGTATGTAAACACTTTATCAAGAAAAGAAAATTTCAAGAAAACCCAAAATACACTTTACATACAACAATTTATCATACACTACTAGATGTTTCATGTTCTTCACCTGAACATTAATATTGTAACTATCACTTTCTCAGGTTTCGTTTAGGCCTTTTTATGCTTTCACAATAATTTTGTTTTCTTTCAATGAACAAGAAAATGAGAAAAAATTAATTATAAACGTAAGGTAGGAAATACAAAGATGTAGTAGGTCCCAATTCCCTTTTTATCCGTCAATTTTCGCAAATTGAAATTTAACACTTTTTTGACAATCTCATTACAGAAATGTTTTCTTCTTTTGAAATATATTCCCTACAATTAGTTCTTCAAACATGTCATGTACATTTTTTGAAAATACTATACAGGTTTAGCGCAATTTTAAGTGAAGTATGGCAATATTTTAAAAAATATTAAAAACAAGTTTTTTCAAAAACCGTTTCTTGAAGTGTGATTATTTTGAAGTAATCCTTCAAGTCCTCGGGAATTGTGACACGTAATCGATATTTTTTGTTTATTAATTCATTTGAGATTATAATGCAATTAATGTATTTGTGTTTCAAATTATTTCTTATTTTCTCGAAAACTCAAATGTTTCTATGAAAATGAGCTCTAAACCGCACTTTTCTGAAACGCCCAAACGACATTCTCTCAAAATGATTTGAACAGATTCTACTGTCCCATTATATTCTCTAAAGTCATATTTCAAATATACCATTGTCCATTAAAGGCCCGAAAAAAAGTTAAAATTGGAAAAAAATGTATTTTAGGTGCCAATAAATGGCAGCTGGGAAGAGGGTGGTACAAAACCGAAAAGCTATCGCAGTCTAAATAGAAAACGAAGCTAACTATTACGAGAAAATCTGTGACATTCCGTAGTACCATTAGTTTGTTATTATAATACATTTTTGGAAGTTAGGATCTAAACAGTCCAAATACAAGATTAAAAGGAATGCAAAGGAGCGGTGGAGAAGGCCAAAACTTCCAAATGGGTGTTGCAGTGCTTGAAAGAAAAAGAATATTTTTTCTAGGGTTTTTATCTAGCGGACAGCCGGTTAGCCTTTTGTCCAGATGAGACACATATTCGGCCATACAATGGATAAGTACACACTTGTGGGCTTCTCTGCTCTGTGGTCAGAAGAACGCGAGGCCCTCCGCGACGACACAAACCTGAGAGACAAGGGACAAACAACCTGCGCAAGGCGGGACTCGAATCCGCGACCCTTCGGACCTAAAATATATTTTTATCATTCCAAAATAAATCATTGATTAAGTAAAACGTTGAGCACGAAACATGAGAAGTTAAAAAAAACTTCCGCTTCAATAAATCAATAGGGAGTTTTTGCCACCTCCAACATTAAGCACTATCGACCTGCGCATGCGCAGATGCACTAAAGAAATGCGAAACTTGAACTGCGCATGAGCAGAAGATCGATAGTGCTTACCGTCCGAGGTGGCAAAAACTCCCTATTATTAAAAATATCGATATTTTTACAAAAGCATCGACGTTTCGAAAACATCGCCATCGTCGTCGCATCCGTATCGGGTCCACGCATGCGCAATTCGCGACCCGTGCGGATGAGCGCATTGGATTCGGCGGCCAGCCGCCTCTACAAGATTTCTGCATTATACGCGCGTGTACACTTAATACGCCGGCGGGCGCCGCGCCGCCTGCTAATGCGACCGGTCGATCGTGTCTCCAGCGATCTGAAACGGCGGCGGCGAGGAGGCCTAGATCTAATCTGGGTGGAAACAAGTTCCTTCTTTGAGGCGACTCTTAAAGGAAGTAGGCTCCAGGAATATGATGGAAGTCGCGGACAGGCTGTTTTCCCAGAGTCCGCTTGTGTTTTATGAATCAATGGGTAAAGGCTGCGAGCAATAATTGCCCGTTCTGACAATTACGATACCTCGCTGTGGCAGCGAAGTGTAGCATTGTCAAGGAGAGCTTATACAGCAAACAACACAGTTTGTGCTAGTCTCGTAACGTACTGAGAAATCTTTATTTCATCATGACAAAGATGAGTTGTAAGTTTTTATTTAAACCGTTGGAACGGGAAGCAAAGAACATTTAACGCCGATACGTATGACCGGTATTACTGTATATTGATTTCATAACTCTAGTTGAAATGAAAAAAATATACTCGTATTTTAATACTGAATATTCCGATGACTCAGGAAACTCGGCTTGAGATGAAGATGCGGGAAGAATATCACATACCAAAATATCAATTAAATGGATCATCAATTTAAGGGCTGAGAGTGACCTGTTAATCTTGACTCTCGTATTTCAAAGGTTGTCTAGTACTGTTTCATTTAAGACATTAATGTTGGAAGAAAATTGAGTAAATACACATCGTAAATTTTTGCAGCTACAGATACAGTCTTCTAGTTTAGTTTAGTTTAGTTAATGCCTTATTTTACGTGGCGAGACTCGGGCCATCAGACCCGCTCTTCCGCCTGACCACGCAAATTTCTACTACGCTCCTTTCAGCACCTAGCGGAGAAAGAAGGTATTATCACGGACGACGAAACAGGCGACTTGAATTTAGTTCAGAGGCGTCATTTAGGCTTGAGGATCTTTTACATGCAAGTAAATCTACTAACATGGGACAGCCGGCTTTACTTCCCCTCCGAAGGAAGGCGTACGAAGGATATTTTCGCCCTTAAAAATCCACGGCTTCGATCGGGTTTGAACTCGCGAACTTGGGTATGACAGTCCTGTACGCTAACCATCGAATCTTCTAAGCGCATCCTGCGTTCACATAACGCCATTCGAAGGAATCTTCTTAAGCAAAATAAGCAAAAGCATCTTTAAGATTTTTAATTCAAATTTAAATTATCTCGTTACAGACGTTTGAGAAAAAATAACCCGTGCGTTAAAGTCTTAAATATAAAATAGTAAAATTGATTTCTGTCTCATTCACATCAAATTATATATAACATCTGAATGTGATATATTGTCCATGTTTCTATATAAAAATGGAACACTATTTAATACCTTTAATCATCATCGGCATTTCACTTTTAACATGATGATTAATGACTTGATGATGGCTTTTAATAGATGCTGTTATATTAAATGATGGCAGACCACATATTCTTAATTTTGTTCACTGTACTGAAATATAATAAATCTGAATAGTATTTATCTTTCGCTCCCCCTTCATGTCCGAAACTTGTGAGCTGAAGAGAATTTATTCAACTTTAAATAGTACATTAAATTTTTGTGTTCTTCAGAATAAAGAATAATATTTCCTTATTGAAAACATCAATATTTGTTTGTATCATAAGGCACAGAATTAATTTCTTTTATTAAAATTTGAATCTTAGGAGTAATCACGAAAGGGGACACAAAAATACGCAAATCTTCAAAACATTTGATTTTGACATTTAAGACAAGACAGAGTACAAAACCTCTTCGGACGGACATAGGGCAGCCACCAGCCACCACATCCCTCTCACTAATTGCAAATGTTAAGAACTCTATTTTGATCGAAGTATACATCACGTTAATATGCGCGTCCCTTCATACTTTGAACACGACATAAATAGCAACAAGTTAAGCCACACTTTTCCCAAAATCGAAGTTATTAATATTTACTTTAAGCGGGAGGCGGCTTGCTGTGGCTTATCTTGTTACTGCCCCAAGTCTTTCAATTATCCAAGAACATGAATAGATACGAATGTAGATTTAACAAGTGCCCGTTTCGTCCTCCACATCCCACTTGTGCTGAGGGGCATAAATGGACGCGCATCTGCTTCCCAGCTCGGTGGCCTCGGATGGAACCCGTCAAGATACATAAGCACAGCAGCGGTAGGTGAGGAGTTAGCTTACTGGCCTCTAAACACCCTCCCCCCCCCAATGCGCGGGTACGATTCCAGCCGAGATGCCCGGATTTTCGAAGGGCGGAAAATCCACAGTAGTCATGTCACTCTTGTGGCATGCAAAAGAAGCGTGGCGATAAGCTCGACAAAATTAAATTCATCCAGCAACATCCCGCCCTAACAAGATCTCACTTTCTCCCAATCACATAGTTTGGATATAATGAACTGAGACCAACATCTGGGGGACAAAGTGAGAGTCAAATCCCAGGCGTATTTAGGCCAGATGAAGGTTCCTAGACCTGCGTCGGGGGCAGGCTTCCAAGGAAGCGTAGGTCGAAAAACTGGGGTGCGGAACGACTGCCTCAGGGCAGTCTCCCCGCTAATACTCCCATACGATAAATGAAACAGCACAACGGTGACAGCGCCACCACAAGCCGTGGTGTGGGCGAGAGGGAGGTGCGCCTGCTCGATAAAGGTCCCCCGGCCCACGTCGTGGGTAGGCTTCCGAGGAAGCCTGGATCGAAAAACGCGGGTGCCACAACTGCCTAAGGGCAGTCTCCCCGCAAATAATTCCACACGATAAATAAATAAATATAAAGCACAACAGCGCCGGCGCCACCAGCAGCCGCGGAGACGGAGTGATGGTGAGGGGAAGTGGGAGAGGTGGGAGGTCGGCAACCGCGCGCGTTGCTCAGTCGACTGATGGAATCGTTAGCGGCGGCGCGCCGCCTGCCATACCAACCAAGACGCCCGCAGCGGCGCGGCGCGCGGCCTCTTACGAATGCAAAGATCGTTACCCAATTATAAGTTAGTTAATATCGACTGCTTCGCCGCCCCCGCCGCTGTCATGCAGTCGCGTCGGCGACGCATGCGCCGCGCGGAAAACGCATCAGAAAAAGATTCCGTCTCTTCGTGTGCGGAATAAGTTACGAGAGGGGTCGCCAAACCCTTGACGTAACGGGGCGTGACGCAAGACGCGATTCTCAGCGGTTAGGAAACCTCGGAATGACACATGCGGAGGGCGCGGTTGCTACGCCAGGAAAAGTGCAAGCTCACCGTTCCCCGTCAACCTTCGGTTAATTTTAAATTGTCACCTTCGGTTAATTGTTAAGGTCGAGGGAGGAAATTTAAATACTGAAAAATCTTAGGTGATATCAGACTTCTGACGACAAGAAATACTGATAGGCTGAGAAATAATTCCTTCAAGAAAAATCGCGTTAACCAGTTGGTTTAAAAAAAGTACAAATTATTTTGCAATGGTTGCTGTACATTTTGCGATACGTTTATTTTATTAATCAAAGTCCTTCACCGATTTTGCACAAAAACACGCGGATTTATTGTTATAGAAACCAACCTGTAATTAGACATTTGTAATAGGGATTGCTTGGTGGAGAAAAAGTTACAAACTACTAGCAAAGTAATTAGGGAAGCTTAAAGAATATTAAAGTAATATAATAAAGTGAAACGACGGCTAACGGTGCAAACACGGCTCTGTACAGTCAGTTTCGCTAACAAAAGTCGCCAGGAGCGTAAAGCGAGTTCAGAGACTACTTCTACGGAATCACCATGGCCTCCCCTTCATAGAGGTTGTGAATCAGCTGATAAAACATAACTTCAGAGACACATCAAATACGACTTGCACTGACTGTTTTATTTTTGTCCCTTTAAATAGATTTTTTTACTTTTCACAGTTCTGGTACAAGAATGTAGTAAAAAGTGCTATTTATATGGAGTTTTTAATACTTATTGAATTTAAACATTTGTATTCTTCTTCATTCATCTTTTTATTCCATAGGTTTTAGACCGTTTGTTAGGTATGCAATAAAGTACCAAAACATGAACTTTACTGTCATAAGTATATACAATATTCATTGTGGTGGTAGTTACTTCTTACATAAAAAAATGTTATTTGGTATATATTCTGAGAAACTACTTAGTTTAAAATAAACGATTTATATGAATGTTACTGCTCATCGAAAGAATTAGTTTCAAAACTTTGAATCTTTTTGCAGAGAAAAGTATACTTTTATTTATTCCAATATGAGGGGCAGACATATCCAAATGCAGTTAAAATATTAATTAGGAAGATACTATATTTGAAACGAAATAAATCGCGCTTTTTTCCCGCAATAGTTTGGCACGGTCCCATTGTAATTTTGAATTGAGTATCCTTATATCTCCGTCTCTGCCGTTTCGGCTGTAAACATAGACGGTGGCGCACTCCTGTAAACATCAATCTCAACTTGGTCGAGATATAATATATGAATGTTGTAGTAAATAGGACAATTATTTGAAATTAATCGGTTGGTCAGAAAAGAGAAAAGAAATAGACGGCAGAATTCACTTGTAACTCGAAAGGTTATAAGTTATTGAATAAAGTGTAATGTGTAATTAGACGCCGTAGAGAATCGGCAGTATTTTCAAGTTATAGATCAGGCAAATTATACATTTTAATTATTTTTGTAATAATCAATATATACAAGAAATAAAATACATAGTTATTATCACTTAGTGCATGAGAGTGTTATTTTCTCAATTTTAATTTTACCAATGAACAAAATGTACAAGATTAAATTATCAATCAAAGCAGTGCGGAGCTTTAAAAAAAAGCAAGTATGTACAGTCGCGTCGACGACTGGGTACTTAGGGACTTTACTGTTAATGGCAGTTATGTTGTTATACAAAATAATTATAGTCATAATATTTTTTTCCACTATGTGACCCTGGGTTCGATTCTCTGTCGAGGCACGACTATAGTGTGCGTTTTCCTTGCAATGTCCCAGTATATGTTGGTGTGTGACGATGAGAAAACTCACTTCTCAGGTTGAGAAGACCGGAACACGGAGCGGGGATGTCTACGTGCTAACCACACGTACCCGCTTAACGTATGGCCGCGAGACCGGGACGTCGCCGGGAGCCTGAGCCTGTACATACATACAATATATAGTTTTACAATGCTACTTTACACTGCTTTAATATGTTGCTTTTACAGAGAATTGAACACAACGAATAATTATTCTTCCATTAAACTGAACACCCCCAAATGTCATTAATAATGCCATTATGTGCTATTAAACACATTCACGGACTTGGGCTTCCTTGGAGGTGTGGTGTTTGCCCAGAGGCGGATTACCTCCTCGCAGCCAGCCCGATCCCTTGAGAGGCGCAGAAGCAGCGCTGGGGCAGGGCGGGCCGGGGTTCAGACCTCGGTCGAACGCAAACGCACCGAATAACACTCGTAGGCCTCGTCCGTCCTCGTGAAACGTTGCCCGCCGCCGCGGCAGTAGTGTTCCGAGATACAGAGAGAGTAGCGCACCCTGAACGCCGTCGCCATTTCACTTATCCTTATTTATTCATTTATTTACGTCAAAAACACTGAAAAACTGTGTGTAACGAGCTAAGGGGAGAAGTGAAATTTATGCACGTTTCCATAATTCTGTGATCTTTATCCTAAACCATATTCTTGAATACAGAAAAAATGAGCTTTTTTTTTCAAGTTTTGTTGACAAAACCCTTCACTCTATAAACCCACCAGGCAGCATTCAGGAGTTAAGTAGAAATTATAACAATCTAAGATGCATTAATTGATTGGTTAGTGACTCCGAGCGCGCCAACTGCTAAGATCATTATTCCCGTAAGTGTAGTGCATGCTTTATCGTGAGAGGTCGAGGTGATCACCCTCCACTGAATGAGGAGGTCCGACGCCGACCTACAGACCTACTCTCGGATAGCGGGTTTTCCGCCCACCAGATACCTTCCACCAGCAAGGCATCGTCCCAGCCGAGACCAGCTCTAAGCCACCGACCGGTCTCCCGGCTTGGGTGGTAGCGTAGTGCATGTTAGTGCAAGTGTGTGTAAGCAGTGAGGATAGGACAAGGAAGAGGAAGGAAATATAGCGTGTAGCCATTGGCCCCTTCGTTAGGGTGCTGTTCCGGGTATTCGCCTGGAGTTGATCGGAGAAACCAGGGAAAACTACCGATCAGAGTAGCCGGCAGCTAGACTTCTCCTCTAGACAGCGACTGAATTCGACCTAGCTGGCAAGCTAGTGTCGAAAATCATGCCGTCGCGTCGTCGGGAGAGGACCTCCCGGTCAGAGGGAAAATTACCGATCAGACAGCGACTGGCTTCAAGCTGGTTGACAAGCTAGTGTCAAAATCCTGCCGCCGTCGGGACTCGAAACTAGGACCTCGCAGTCAGAGGCACTGTAGTGACATCAGTTAATGTACTGAGCCACCTCTCCGGTATAACAATCGAATATTAATTAGTTGATTGGTTATTACGAGCGCGTCAACGGCTAATATCATTATTCCCGTAAGTGTAGTGCATATTTTATCGTGTTATTGGATCTTCCTCCGCTGGATGACGAGTTCCGGCGCCGAACTACACGTCGGCTAGCGGGATTTTCCCTAACTAGAAATAACATCAGGACACCGCGCTAGCCGGGACTAGCTCTAAGCTCCCGACTGGTCTCCCGACATCTGTGGTAGTGTACTGCATGAAAGTGTAAGTGTGTGAATGTAAAGGGTTTATCACAAAGGGCAAAGTAGATCCTGCTCGGTCCCTGGCCCGTTTGTTAGGGGCTGAACTCCGGCATTCGCCTGGTGTTGATCGGAGAAGCCATGGAAAACTATCGATCAGAGTAGCCGGCAGCTAAAATTCTCCTCCATATAACTCCTGAATTCGACCTAGCTAGAGTCGAAAATCTTGGCAACATCGAGACACGAACCCAAGGCCTTCCCTGTCAGAGGCACTGCAATGACATCAACTGATGTCCTCGGCCACTTACGCCGGTAGCAAGCAGAAGTTAGGGAGAAATGATAACAATGGAAGATATTATGGAGAGTTTTGAGTTTACTATCATTGACTCTTCATAGAAATCATTGAAATCCATACAGATCCCATTAAGCGCCAAGGCCTCTCGCTCCACGCGGGTTTAAAACTTGGTTGGTTCTAATCTTCCCTTACCTGAAACCAACAAACTCTTTCTTTCTCCAGTTCCTGGCTCGTTTCAACATTAATTACCATCATTCAACAAGTACAGACACTTCACAGATATTATATACACAGGATTATATACAACAATTACGAAACCCTTCAAGTGTCTTTTTTTATTATCGCCTCCTGTATTATTTCAGTAGTATACCTTGTATTGCGGCTCTCACATGCAACCAATCTTTATAAACGAGGTCTCTAAAGAAAGAGAATTTCAAGGAGACGTGACGAATTGCATTTTGACTACAAAAATGTAAAGGATTTGTTGAAGAAAGCGCATCTAAAAATTCATTTTAAATGAATTGACTTATTTGAATTGAATAATTTTGACTACAAAAATTTAAGGATTTGTTGAAGAGAGCGCATCTAAAAATTCATTTTAAATGCAACCTGCATCACACGACGGGATGTCACGACACATATAGTTAAATAACTCCTAAAAAAGCGTATTAAGGCCTTAAAATTTAAAATTTTGAGACCAAAAACCTCAAAGAAACATTTCTCACGCCGTAATCTACAGGATGAGACACTTTTGAACACACTATTACATTTTTGCTGGTCCGGTGCTTATCGATATTATTCAATACCAACTATATTACTCGGCGCTGGAGGCGTTCTTTATTTGTGACGTCTTGTTTAAAAGGCTTACATTTCTCTATATTGTATGTATGCTTTATGTGTGCAATAATTCAAGATTATGCAAATAAATGTAAATGCTCTCGCAGCAATAATTAGAAGTATTAAATAGTTGCCTCATATACATGAAGATTCCTTTTTATGTGTATAGCGCAACCGTTCATCTGTCGAATCTAAGCACTAACAGTCTTGTTTCTGTGAAAAGTTTGTGATATAACCTACAGTACTCATGCACTTGATGTGGTTAATCACAAAACGCTCATGTTATTCTTTTTCAAAATCTTTTTGCCCGTTTTTATCGCTCACCCCTCTAATTTCAAACTCCGCTAATTGAAGTCAATATACATTCATGGACAGGGCTATTCAAGAGGGGAATTTTTGAAATCATGAACTAAAAATGAAATTTGATGAAAGCATAAGTCTATGTTTCTTTCACAATATTGTTTATTTTTTCTGGTATGGTTGTTTTTAAAGACATAACAAGTCATTCAAAAGAATTTCTTTTACCTTATTTCTTCGATTTCATTTCTTTGAAGGTGTATTCAATTCACTTGGTTAAAAAGTAAATTCGCTGCCAGTTCTTACACTATGATGAAAAGTCACGAAAGGAGCTACAGTGTATTACGAGACGATCGAGACTCAAGAAAGGAACCACTTCCAAGAAATTGCCAGAATGTCCTGCGTGTGAATCCAAACAATGAGTCAGAAGGCTCAAGAAAATTTGAGAAGGGCATAATCAGAGAGCTTAGAAACAAAGTCGAACTATGATGGAGAGAGAGCTCTTCAATCTTTTGATGTTCTTTGTCAAAAAGAAGAAAGAAACGATAATGGCAAATAATGCACGATTCTGTACAGTGCAGAGTTAAGACTGTCTTGTTAAGATTGGATTCTGTTTTACCTGTGACAGTATTTTCTTTATCAGCAGTGATTCAGTGAAATTTTCAAGTCAGCGTGTCCAGTCATGATATTGCATTGAAAATGCTGGGATAGAATAATTTCCCTAGAGTGATGAATAATTTCAACAAGAAAATTTATATCTTGGACAAGTTGAAGCATTTGTAAGAAAATTATGACTATTCTCGTAGTACATTTAGTACTCTAAATGCTCTTTTGAGCAGGTTAGTAAAATATCTAGATCTAAATTTATTATTAAACAGATCGATATATTAATCATTGAAAATAGGTTGAAGTATAGTTGGTACAGCATATGATAGTCCAGATGCTTCTACACCATCTCAGGTTTTATGTTTATATTATTTAAAATCCTCTCCTATATTATTTCAGTGAGTTTTGCGCACACGCAACACGATCTTCATAAGAGAAGAAAGAGAACTTCACGGAGACGTAGCGATTTGCACTTTGACTTTGAAAATATGAAGGATCTGATGAAAAAATGAATGTAAATATTCACGTCAAAAGCATCATGCAATACTCGGGCAGCATTATTAAAATCTATTTAGTTGAATAATTCCTAGACGAAGCGTTCATGGGCATTCAGATTTTTGAAGCTGAAGTCCACAAAGAAACTTTTCTCGCTCCGGAATATGTAGGACGAGAGATTCTTGAACATTATATTATATTTTGCTGGTCCGGCATTTCTTGATACTACCCCACCTGTTCAAAGACGTGTAGAATCTACAAGTGTATGTGAAATGAAAGTAATAACTTGATATTCTAGGCGATTAAATTGCACTGATATACCTGTCAGTTCAGTAACAAAGTTAACTAATACTCCAAAGAATTAGGGTTATACTTGCCCGATCCTGTATTGGCGCATGGACAACTTTAAATAGATTTCTGGAGAGTAAAAAGCTTTTGCAATATTTTTGTGACTATCAAGAAAGCGAAAAGCTAGCTGTCAAGGAAGATCGTATAATTACTTTAAATGTTTTTAAGGAAGTGTTGTGAATTGTTCCAAGAAGATGTCTACGTATAATACTATAAACCTTTATTCAAAATTTGTTTCTAACATCGATTTCGTTGTTATTATCTTGATTTTAAATTGTGTAAGTACATTGGAAGTTACCTTTTTAATTTTTGAAACAAATATACACTTTTCGAACAACTTCCCCTCTTAACATGGAAAAGGAAAGATGGGAATCTAACTTGCGAGAGTACGGGTACTCTAGTTTTTTTCTATTCCCATTGTATAATTCTGTCACTTGATGGTGGTAACCCGATGCAAAATGATACCCATTACGATACAGATTTTATTATGATGCAAGTTCTTGACCTATCACAAAGAAGCTTACAAACCACGTATTGGCACGTTCGAGTGAAGGTTTCGTTCACGTATGTATATTAAAATTGCATTTAATATTATATTACGCTTCTCAGTTTTAATTTCTTTTATTATTATTATTATTATTATTATTATTCATTTTTCCGTGAAATATTATTTAAAATAAATTCGATTGTAATTTCACGTTGATCCTGTATGGCTAGCGCAATAGTAGTTATTGGAGAGAACATTTGAGTGACGTTAAGATCTGAACGCAAGTAATTTTGTGTTATATGTCGCTGCCGTGTGGTTGTCCTTAAAAACCAGCCAATTCTTCAGTTTCAAATGTATAATGAATGGTGGTTCCTTCTGGTGGTCATTTCCAGAAATAACAGAAAATGCGGCAATGGTGACGTTGGAATATTATTACCTAAACTTTTGAACCCCCTCGTAGGCGGTCTGGTAAAACAAAGCAACCTGGGTAGGGTAGAGAGATGTCCGCTAGATGGCCTTGGCTAAATCCTGCATGTCGTCTACAACGAAACGATTCGATGGAGAAGTTTACCTTATAAAAGTTACCATAAGTCGTAGAAAAAGTTCCATATGAAACTCGATGTAATGGGTATTATTACACTCGTGTGAAGTTTACGATAGTCGCTCGTTCCTCGCTCGTATCGTAATATCACAGACGCGTATAAATACTCATCATTACATCATCGTTACATAATGTACTAATATATTTTGCAAGGTGTAGATGGTCATTCTAATAGTATTAGTAGTTAATACAGGGTATGGTCCAAAAAAATATTTTTGACAATCACCTTTTAGGTTATTGTCAAAAACACTTCTTTGGACTTTACTCTATGTTAACTACTAATACTTCAAGAGTCTTCTCAACACTTTACTGATATTATGTCCTGTGTATGTATTATTATATTATTATGTCCTGGTATGTATTATATTATTATGACACTTCAAAGAAAACTGTCGTCTGTTAGTCTATATTCATAACTTCTTAAATGAATCTGGCCACAGATTGTTTAGAACAGACAACAAAAAATATTATTTCAATATCCAGGTACAAAATGGTTGAATTTCCATTTTTGTACCTGGATATTGAAATTTAAAAAAAATGTTCGCGTGTTCTAAACAATCTGTGGCCAGATTCACTTAAGAAGTTATATTATTATGCCCTGGGTATGTATTATTATATTATGTACTGTTGTGTACTTGGCAAATTGGTCATTCCCAATTGTGCTACTCTATGTCTAGGGAGTCTACCCGACTTAGAGTCCCTAGATATAGCGCACCCGCCGCCATTTAATATCCTCTCACCCGACACTTCCGCCAGGCAGCAATCAGAAGCTGAAGGTAAATTATAACAATTGGTAACGTTATGAAGATTTTCAAGAATATTAATATTGGCTTGGGATATATTCATGTTTCTCAACACACAGAATAGCACACAGTTCCAATTCTCCGGACAACTGGATATAAAATGGCGGGATCCGTGGAACAATAGAATGCGCTACTCTCGTATCCAGGGACTCTATACTCGACTGCTCCGCAGCGCGCCCCGCGGCGGCGACGCGAAGCGAAAGCGCTGCGCTGCGCTGCGCTGCGCCGTCCGGCGGCGGTCACGTCGTTAATACGTGGCGCTGCCGCTCATGTGAACTAGCGAGATTTACGACTGCGCGGCCGCCGACGCTGCTGCGTACGTGCAAGGGATGACTGCCCACCGCCGCCGCGTCCGAACCGACTCTCACCGGAACTGGCAAACGGGTTCTCAATTCACTCTTGTTCCCTTAAACTACTCCTACTCTAGGATGGTTGCTGGTACGGTACGATCACTTTTTTCTGGGTGGTAGGCTCCATAGCAAATGTGCGTATTATTAATTGGCGTATCCCAAAATAAGAGTGAACCTGGATGGTCGCGGTGGCTAAGAGCGTGTACCGACTCAGCGCTTCGTTCCGAAGGGTCGCGAGTTCGAGTCCCGCCTTGGGTTTGGTTGTTTGTCCCTTGTCTCTCATGTAGTGTGTACGGAGGGCCTCGCGTTCTGCTGACCGTAGATCAGAGGAGCCTGCAAGTGTGTTGGTGTTTAGGTAAGGTCGAATATGCGTCCCATCGGGACGGCTGTCGGATGGATAAAACTATAGAAAAAAGATTAAAATTACACTGAGTTGAGATTTGGTTGAAACATCTTTGAGATCTCTTGAGATTTGGTGTCTCATATTTAAGATTAATCGTGCCATGCTATGTAAGAGCCCTTTAAAACTTTCTCAGTTCGCGAGCAAGTTGTTTCCGAAAGCAATCAATGTGACGATAACACGGTAATCTGACGGAATGCCAACTCAGTGGGCGACCGTTGATAATTTAGGCCACAGAGTGGTCCTAATGATGTTCATGAAACATTTATTTTACTACCAACAATGGATTATTTCAAGAAATGAAGGAACCGAATGGACAGGCAACATACGTAGAGTAATTACTTATTAATTTCTTTCGCACTCATCTGTTCCTTCACTCAGGATCGTTTAAAGATATTTTATTAATGATAAGATAATATTGTAAAGTATTTATTTTGATCAGCAAATTATAAGAATCAATCTCCATACCATCAATGTATAAGTACCGTTCTCCAAAAGTGTGAGTTAATGATGTGTGCTTGAATGTCACCGTTATTTTGTCGCACGTCTAGCGACCCACTATTTCTTTCCACCTCCTTCAGCGTCTTAGGTTCAACAAGATATTAGTCATTTCGATAGCTAAATTTGTGCGTGTGCGTGAGCACGTGTGCGTGTGCACGTGTGTGTGTGTGTGTGTGGTGTGTGTGTGTGTGTGTGCTGTTGATGTGAGTCCGACCTAGGCCACGGACGAACTCGAGGATTCCCATAAGGGCAGCTTAGGCCAGCCTTCGTGAAATCAGCTGGCCTTGAAACTCAGTCTACCTGTGTCTCGTGAGCACACGTACTGCGTATGCGTTAAGGGCTTCGTTCTCTGACGGGTAAGTTTGCAATAAGGGGAATTACACGTGGTGAAACGTACAAAGGTCCAGCGATGCACGTGGTTTATTGAGAATGGGAAAGTAATCAACAAACACTTTATGAAATAATAAAAACTGTTTACTTTTTCTCTTCAAATGTTTGGATAGGCTCCGCAATACAGTCTAATAAGTAGTTACGTCCATTGATTGCGGTGTCTTGAATTTTTAATGGTTTCTAAACTGAAGTAGAGCGCTATGTGAACATTGAAATTTAGTAAAATGTACACACAATTTACATTCACTTGAAATTTGCAGATGGGATAACGATATTATTATAATGATCAAAATATGTAATTCAAATTCTTCCTCAAACCTTAAAATTATCATTTTTTAATATTCTAGAAACATTCGTTTTCAATAATGTAATTTACAATATGTAGAATTGTAATGTATTTTATATGCATATATTTGGACAATAAATCAAACTAGTTTTGTTTATTGACTATTTGCAGGGAGAAGAATGACAAAATTGGTACATATTAATAGTTATTTTTCTATATTTAACATTCAAAGACATTTTGTAAACGAATAATTGTATAAATCCTTTTTTTTACATTCTCTATTGGTATTGGAAATGCACACTTTTCCTTTTCTTATGCGATGTTATTTTCTCTGGACTTCCTTTTTGCTCAACTCATTACCACTTAAGTACTGCGGCTTGACCTGCATGACATAGCTCGAGTGTTATCGAAACTTTCGCCCTTGTCGCAATGAAAGTCACCTCGGGTCTGCAGACGTCATTGTCCATGTTGTAAGTTTCACCAGATACCGACCTCTACTCCACGCCGTCTGTCGTTGCCTTAGTCCGGGTTCTATTCTTTGAGTTGTCACTGATAGCTCTGGCTGCCACTCGGGCAACGCTCTTCCACAATCAGCATGCTCACCCTTACTTTCTTCTACACGTTTCAGGCGCACAGATTCCACTTTCTCTGTGAAAAATATCAAGTTTTTGTATTAACTTCGAATCATAATGGCGAGTGTCCAAAGTTCTATTCTTAAGCTATAGCCCTCATGCAAAACGAAATCACAAAACAAAGTTGAAAGTGTAGCATCATATTTTCCAACCTCGTCCGAGTATCTGTATGTGGCGTCTAGTGACCTGAACAACTGGAAGTTGCATTTTACATCGAATGATGAAAATGTAATTTCCATATTTTTATAGTGTCCATGTCAGGTGTATTCACCTCCCGCGCCCGTAGTTCTGTCTTTGATTTTCAGTGTTTGCACAAGCACTATTGTTTGGTCAATTTTATACAAATAAAATTATTTTATTTCGACAAAATTCACTACCCTAGTATATTTTCAATAATGAAGATCTTCTACAAACACTCTTATTCAAAAGAACGCTCGCAAGCTGCTGGCCAGCTTTGAATCAACAATCTAATATTAAATGAAACTAAATTCTCCAAATATCGTAAGTAATGCGCTGAATACCGTTAATAATAGACCCAACTTGTTTACTTTCATAACACATGAAATTCATAAAATTAAGTCGCAGCTTGAGTCAGACGAAGACACAATATTAGTATT
>JAHLJT010000631.1:237086502-237186502 GCA_031308135.1 Acheta domesticus
TGGGATAAGATGGGACGAGATGGGACGAGATGGGATGAGATGGGATGAGATGGGACGAGATGGAATGAGATGGGACGAGATGGGATGGGATGGTTGGACCGAAGTTTTCAGCATCAATTTACAATTATTTAATTAGGTTGCAAGCGTACCTCGTCGTATCTAATTAATTTTAATCTCCCTTTGAAGAAATCTATAATACAGCAAAATTAGTAAATTTTGTAACTTACCTTTTGACGAGCGTTTACGAATGCTTTTCTGGAACAAAGCGTTCGTGCTCTTCTTGACTGATTTATGCAAACGACGGACCTTTCTTCTTCACGATTGGCGATAAAATGGACGATTTTTCTTTCTGTTTCAGCTAATTTCCATTACCGCAATTCGAAAATTAGCGTTTGAGTAAATTCACTGATACGTGGTTAATCTGCATTGGCAGCCGGCCTGTGCCCTCTATCCGGCGTATGCCTAAGCAAAGCCAGTTTGTGGTGACGCGAATTCAATTTCTTGTAGGGTAATGAAATCGCGATGACGAATTACAGTATGATGATTCTTCACCTATAAAATATACCCACACTATCATAAAGGGCAATTCTATTAACAATTAAAATCCGTTGTCACCATCGACGTAAAACCACGGGATCTTCTATCAATGTTGTACATATTCTTGTCTCTGAAGCAACACCTTACCTACTGGAAGGATAATCCGATTCTTAAACTAGTTACTATTCCAGACCCTTCCGATCGCTTCAGGGATAAATTGTATGAGATCAGGCAACAAGAATTAATGTATGAAACTCCGATTTATCTGCTTAAGAATGTCAAGATAATCGCAATTAAAGGACATCTTTTTCGAAAACTGAATGTCGATTTCTAAAACCAGTATTAAGTTCACGTATTATATTATTAATTCATTATTGTACTTCATTGTTTAATTCAGAATCTCGTTGTGAAATCTGATTTTCAAAAAGAAAAAGAAAAGACTTTGTGACTATTTGTGTACTTATAAAACGGTTTCATAAGTTTTGCAGATAATATTACCGCGGCAGAAGCAGACACTTAACATCAAAGGCCATTTCAGAACATGTTGCTTCTTAAATTTAAAAAAAAATCACTACTGTAACAAATCAGGGTTAATTTGCATAATGTATTCACTTCTTTTAACTTTCTTTGCACACACGAGCATGATATTCCCACGGTAACAGCATTCAACGAACCTTGTACCAAGGACCGACAACACTCCAAAGCACTCCTCCTCCGTTCCAGTGTTGACTGAAGCACCGCTTTATCTCCATCGAAATTCAATCCGAACCGCACTCTCCGTGGCGGCTCTTCCATTCTCACTGCCTGCCATCGCCACTCGCGACTCCAGTTACCGCCTTCCTTGCCTTGCACCAGAGCCATCACCACCCTCTAAAACAGGGCTGTCCGACTTAGCACGGCTTATGGGCCACATATATTCTAGTTATGCCCATGCCAGGAAATAAATAAATAGTTTAGAAAAAAAACTAGTAGTTTAGCATGTACTCGTCTTCTGACGGCAGGTTTTTCCCCTTCAGGGTTTTTTTCCTCAGCCGTACCTTACGGTCTCCTTTCCGCGGCTTTGATGCGATGAAGAGACCATTAGGGGCGAATGCCAGAATTCGAAAGGTTAGAATGCGGTCGGATGTAGGTATTGTAAGGGCTTAAAGGCCTTCAGCCTAGCCACATAGTTAAAAGAATTGAAATTTTGTATCACTGTGTTATAATTACCTATTAATAAATAAATAAATTCTAGTTATACCGCGGTCTGCACCCTAATTTAAGAAAGTTTTTACCCTAACTACTGAGATTATACTGAAACATATATTAGATACAACTTTTATTCAACATACTTTATGATTAATGTACATACAACGAGAAAATAAATATATATTTAATTAAAAATAAGATGAACTGGTCATTGTATTGTATTTGGTTGGTATAATAAAATTTTTCAAAGCAGTCGAGGGCCGCACAAAAAAATTCGGCTGACCGCATGTTGGAAAGCCCTGCTCTAAACATTGCGTCACCATCCCCACCGCAGACGACGTGGACACCAAGCCACAAATATGAGTCACTACCTCCCAACTAGACCACCGCGGTCGTCACTAACCCCGTTGTCACTCCGCTCCCGAGTTCTGCCCGCGTCATGGACCGCAGCGAGCGCGCCCGCGAGTGGCGATATGAGTGGACAGTTTACATTAAGTTATCACTGTCGTACGCCGCCTAATGGAGCTGTCTTGTGAACTAGACGTATCAATTGCGCGGGACATCACTCTTGTGACTGATTATTTTGTGTTTCCAGGCGCGTCATGTGGTATGGTCAATCATCCCGTAAGTGTAAAGCATGTTTTTATCACGGGAGATGGCGATGCCCGTCCCTCGCTAGATGGTGAGGTCCGGCACCGACCTACGCATCGGCTTGCGGGGTTTCCCGATCCAGGTATCTCCCAACAGAGGGACAGTAAGCTCCTGACATCCCGCAAGTAATACGTGTGTGTAAGGAAGGAGAAGTTAGGACAAGGAAGAGAAACGGAAAATCGCGCATTGTCGCTCTGGACCTTCTGTAGGGTCCCTGGACCCGTTTTAGGGTATTACTCCTGCATTTTATAGATACTGATCGGAGAAACGGCGGAAAACTACCGCTCAGAGCAGATTATCCTTCAGACGGGGGGAGGGTGAATTTGATCTAGCTATCCACCTAGTGAGAGTGACACGGAGTCTACAGAATTATGGTTATATGATATTAATCGTTCTTTATAAGTACGTCTCTAATTATATTCGATATCTAACGTTTATTGCACCTTAGTTCTTACGCCATTTCTCACTCGGCAAATGACAAAAATAAAGATTAAGAAAAGACACATATCATTAGTATGCTCTTAGAGAATGCTTTGATGAAATATATGGACTACTTCTCCTTCTCGTGGCTTTAGAAACTAACGTAAGAATTACTGCCGCCGTCGGGTCTCGAACCCTAGGACTTTCCAGTCAGAGGCACTGCAGTGGCATCAGTTGACGCCCTGAGCCACCTCCTCCCCCGCGCCCTCCACCCCACCCCTCCATCCTCCGGCTTCCCGTCCTCCACCCGTGCGTTTATTCTACCTTGGACACGTTGTGGCGTAGTTGGAGCGCGGCTACTGCTCACCCCGAGAGAGTCGTGACAGCGGCTCCTCCCCCGCAGTGTCACCCTGTCGCTCGCGCCTTCGCTGTGAATTGGCGACGGTGCCGCCCGTCTTGCAAAGGATGCTATCCGAGCCTGCTCTCGTGAAGAGGGCAGAGAATCTGTAGTGCTCTCTTGCTCTCTCTAAATATATAAAAATGGATGTTTGGTATGTGTGTGTGTGTATATATAAACTCCGACACCGTATGACCGATCTCCATGAAAGTTGGGACTTCTACGTATTTTCTCACTCAGAAAGTTTATGTGCTGTTAATTCTGTTGTAACTCCACTACATGGCGTTGAAGAACAAACTAAATATTCACGTTAAATGCAACCCGCAACGCACTCGGCAACATTCTGAATCTGTATCGTTAAATAATTCCTAAACGACGCGTTCTACGGCCTTAAAATTAAAATTTTGAGGCCTAACGTTCTCACACCGTAATCTGCAGGATGAAACCTCCTTGAACATTCTATTACATTTTTGCTGGTCCGGCGCTTCCCGATATTACCTGCTCAGAGACGTGCAGAATCTGCAAGTAAATGTGGATGAGAGGGACATCTCTGTAGAGACAGAGACACCCAGAGACAGATAGACAAGGACAGGGTGAGTGAAGGAGGGAGAGACAGTGAGAAAGGGAGATGGGAGGGGAAAGAGGGAGCTGAAGGGCACAACAAACATTTAGTAAACGTCTACCGGGTTTTCCTAGTGCTCTGTAATTTGACTTGCACCGACGGGCCGGGGAATTCCCTCACGGGCGGTCAAAATAAATGATAGGTAAAAACAAATTATTGTTCTTTAGTATAAATTAATCCTTGGGTGGTAGGTACAAAGCGTAGAAGTCAGAAAAAACTTTTCAGGAGAAGCAAATATATCTTTATGTCCGTCATTGTGTGGCATCATGACTTTAGAATATCTCTATCATGAATTACGTTAGTAATAAATAAATGACTTTATTTGTGGCTAGTTGTGTTAGTAGTACAAACTAGAGTTATTTGGAGTCAATATTTCCATGTACTAATGGAACACTTTCTTCCTCTGAAAACTTGTGTTTTGTGACTATTACGTATTTTAATTATCACCCTGGAATGCATTCATCACCAAATTCATAATATATTTTTGATATTTGAATTAATTACATTCATACATTCCAAGTATTGAAACCTTATTTCTCATGCCAGACCCCAACTAGGAAGCAGATTCGAAATGCAAGAAAATCTGTAACTAATTTATTGAAGAGAATCGAATGGGCGGTGGAATTCAAAGAAGTCCCGGGCGCACCCAAGGAAGTGCAGACAGGGAGTGCTTTACTCGCCGCGAGGTGCGCTGCATGAAGACAACGGGAACTTCAGTAGCCCTGTCACACGCCAGCGGCTAGTCCATTGTTTCAGAGGTGCCTTCCATCACTCTCACGGTAATCGCAGATGCTTCTTCGTCTGGGGCCGACAACGTTGGCACGACCCTTCAATCATCAATAGGGACCTGCCAGGGGACCAGTGGCACTCTTTACAATCTGATGGCGTTAGCTGGTGATTGAGATAGCAAATGTTCTTGAGTTGTAATGAAGATAAAGGACCTCACTCTCCATTGTCTTGTACATTCTTATTTTTATGTAATTTAAAAAACGAGCCGAAGGATGTGTTTACTTGTGAAGTAGCTTAGTGTGAAATCTCCAACGCTTTAAACAGTTTTAGAAGTACTTTTATATTTATTAATTTGAAGTTTTAATGAATGAGATAAGAATTCGAAGAACTGACCAGTTCCTCATAAGCAGACCAGACAACGTCTAAGGCACCTCGCTTACCCCGAACTGTTAGTTATCTAATGCCTTATTGTGTGCTGTTAATGCCTTATTGTGTGCTGTTAGTTAATACCTTATTATTTAACTGTGGCCTGGAAGGAGCCTAACCGTGTGTGACGAACAGGGTTTACATTCGCAGATTACCCCATTACTATGTAGATAGATAGATAGATTTAGATTATTTAAACTGCCATTGGGTATAACCCGTGGGAGCTAATTACAAAAACATAAAAATACACACTCTCAGTAACATAGAACACTAATACCAATAATAATAATAATAATAATAATAATAATAATAATAATAATAAGGTAACATAACTAGCAAATTATATACTAATTGTAATAATAATAATAATAATAATAATAATAAATAATAATAATAATGTAGAATTTAACCCTAATAGATGCTAATTATTTCGAGTGTTATATAATACTTTCGATAATTTATCACACTTTTAGAGGTTCAGGTTGCTGATCTACTGTACTTTCAGAATATTCAGGTATGGCTGCATTGTTCTTACGAAACTTCTTACACTAATTCAGGGCTGAAGAAAGTTCACATCAGATTATTTCTGTTCATTTCAAACAATTAATTTGTTATTTCACATCTCCACAATATTTTTTCTTGAATATTTAGTACACGGTTTGAAATAACACAAATGGTTATTACAAAGATTTAATATTTACATTTAAAGCGGTTTGTCTCATAAGCGATTAAAATAGCGGTTTGGCAGTTCCAATACGTGCTGATCTTTATTATACACTTGTACTATTGTCCAGTAGATTAATTGATAGGTGGTTTGTATGTTGACTTTCTTCAAATATTCCTAGTTTCTTTTCGTAATGACGACTGCAATAGTTGAGATGTTTAGGTTTTTATTAAAGTGTTTTGTTAGTAACAAACCACGGTGCTCCAGAGAACTTTTCTTAATGTTTTTTGCTTCGAATCTTCTGAGAATGTTCGATTCCCTGCAGAACTCCATAGTCCTATACCGTACGTCCAAGATTTCAATCAAATTGGAATCACAAATATTGAAAGTGACACCGAAATACGGTTATATGGTGTTAATCGTTTTACATAAATTTCTATTATATTCTATATCTCAGGCTTATTGCATCTTAAATTTTTACGCCATTTCTCACACAGCAAATTACAAAAAATGTTAATAAAAATAATAAATCATTAGTATGCACATATAGAATGCTTAGAAGAAATGTATGGACTCCATCATCTCCTTCCCTTGGCTTTAGAAACTAACGTAAGAATTAATACGAGATATTTTGAAAGAAAAATGCCCCTGACAATGACGACTTATGCTTCATGAGAGCATTCTACATCTACACGTTTAAAGCTGTTCGATGTTTGTTTAAATCAGTCTTTATTATTTTCTACTGCAGTATTCCTCGTTCCCACTTTGGACAGTTAGCCTCCTCTTCACATCCTGCTGCATACACTGACTTTTCATTCCCCATCATTCGTTCAGGACCTTCTCCGTCCCTCCCCCTATCTCTCTCTCTGTCTCTATCTCTCTCTCTCTTTCTATCACGCGCTTCTTTCTCTCTTCCCACGCGAGCCAAGATTGGGCCATGAAACTTTCACGATATTGATTGTGCAAGAATTAACCCCGCACTGTTTTTTATCCCCAGTATAAATATGTATAAGCTGATAAATATGTATTTGTATTAATAATGTTAGCTTTAGGATGATATGATATCGCACAGAATCCATAATAACCATTAAGTATGCGGGATTTTCGACATGACGATGTCAGTATTATACAGCGAGGGCCGGCCGAGGGAGGGAGGGTGCGGCGGTGGAAGCGGAATATTCAAAGCGCCCCCACCCCGTCCCCTTGTTCACAGCCGGTGCTAAGACCCACAAAGGGGGCGGAAGTGGCGCCGAACCCGCAGCGGGTAATGCTCACGGGTTCACGCTCTTCCCTAAAACATCGTGCGCCCAGCGAGCAAGGCGAAATAAAAACTGGCGGGAGCCCGCGCGTTGGCGCAAGACTGAGCCGGTTGGCGATCCGCGCCCGCTGCCTATTTGTATAAGAACAATGCAAGCGCCACATTATATTTCTCTCACATCGTCCCCAACATTCCGAGCGCGCTGAGTGGTCGTTTGCGTGACTAGTGTAAATGAGGAACAAATCCGCAGCCCGAGTGCTGGTCTGCTCTTTTTTTTTTTTCTACAGTCGATCATGGCGGGCTTCGAGGAACGGAGCAAGGTTGCGGAGGCGATTAAATGCAAAGGGTATTTGCGAGGTGGTACGTTCGTACAAATACGTTCCGAGGCGCTCTTTGCGCGGACGGGTGGTCGTTGTCGGTCGGGTACTTCACCATTCTCGCTGTTCCTGGGAGGCGAGAGTAATTTATAATCTCACTTGCGGCCTGCGCGGATACGAGCAGAGACTAGAGTTGGCTTGTAAAGCCGGGAAGAAAATTCTCATAAACTTATTTGGGATGTGCCCATTTATATAAGATAGGTTTTGCGAGAGCAAATGCAATGGCAACCTATGTGTTCAAGATTATAAATTTAGATTTTTACGCTACTTTGAATTGGGGGTAACGACTGCAGGAGGTGCCGCAGCATCCATAGAAGACATTTCAAAAATTAGATCTGGTAACTTCTCACTTGCTTCAAACTCGGAGAATGTGGAGCTTACGTCTCCTTGAGATGATAATTAAAACGAAGATAATTTCATGCTTTCCTATATTTTTTGGATAATAAGCTGAAAATATCTTGTTAATATTGTCAGCCAACAACTTGATGAGCAGAAAACGCTAGACCATGGTTTGGCATGGCACGAAACTTCATGGCGACACAATTTCGCTAGCTGGAGTACATGTGGACAAATATCAGATGTGACTGTCACATGACAGTGACATGCATCAGTGACGGACAGTGACAGAAACATTATTATTAAACATTTGTTTAATGATAATCTTTCACCCTGTTTGTGGTACACTCGAGATAAACCACTGGCAATGTACTTGAAATCACATGAATTACATACATGGATAGATGAACACGAACACACATTTATAAAAGAACACAAATTTAAACATAGATATTGAAATATTGATGCGACATTGCTGGAAATCTCGTATTTCACGGAATCTCGTGCTGATATTCACTTGAAGCAAAAGTAGAGGCGGCAGGCTAAGAAATATTTTGTAGTAGTAAAATTTAAACTTAAAAATTTTGCCATCAGAAATGTTAATGCAGAAGTCGCAAGCACCCTTTAAGTACGTGCGGCTAGTTTATAACTTGTCTCGGTACTTTTTATACCAGTCAAGTACTTTGCAAATCAAAACGGCACACACGCATCTACGAATATCTCGTCTATTTACACGCCAAGCAGCGACCATCTCTCGTGTCTGAGCAGCTTCTGAGTATTTGTCCAACAATCTCACTCCAACTATCCTTATCTCTTTAACCGCCCTCGGGAGTTTATCGCGGTATACTGCGATTTATTTACAGTTGCCTGTGACAGATCATCGGCTGTCACGGTGTCATCCAATCGGGAGCTTACACGTGTAGCGTCGCGAGGTGGCGCACGTGCCGTTTCGCTGGAAAGCCCGGCCTTAAGCCGGATGGGGGATGGGGGTGGAATGCGGCGGCGCCTCGCCGGCGCGCGCCGGGCAGGAAATCCCAGCCTAAAAATAACCAGGACAACTGAGCGTGCCTGAGTGCGAGTCCATTGACGAAGGCTGCTCTCTGCTGAGGGCTGGCTTGCGAGCCGAATGACGCCCGCCGCTGGTAGAGTGGGGGACGAGCCGTGGGGTATTTATTGCGGCGCCGACATGCGCTCGGGGGATACGCTAGTGAGTCGAAAGACGTGAGGTATCTCCGTGCAACCTTGCACGTTTTGGCATCCGGCCATGTAACATCTAGTTACGGGGACTAATGTCCGACAGCTCGCACTTCGCGCAGCTTCTCATGCTCTCGAGCAGAGGCACTGGGCTCAGCCTAGGGACGGTCGCGGGGTTTCGCGGCTTAGAGAATAGAAAGGTTGCCTAAGGTTTTCAATTTTGTAACATTATCTTGTAATTTATTATTGTAAATATACTGTACATACTATTCAGAATCTGTCGTCTGTGCTTTTCATGTCCAGTACGCCACAGACTCGGAACCTTTCTTTTCTAAAACTGGTGGCAGCGGTTATCGTAAATTCACGCCGGGCTACCGCAGTTTTTTTTCTAAAACTGGTAGCAGCGGTTATTGTAAACTCACGCCGGAGTGCCGCAGTTTTTGTCTAAAACTGGTAGCAGCGGTTATTGTAAACTCACGCCGGAGTGCCACAGTTTTTTGTCTAAAACTGGAATAGTACGCGTAAAGACAGTGTACCGCAGTTAAAGGTGCACACGCGTCGTAATTACGTGGCGCCGGCAGAGTCGTGCACGCCACGAGAAACCGAAAGTGCGGTAATTCGGTACGGTAGTTTCGGGGCGGTACAATCCGACTCGGAACCTTTCTTTTCTAAAACTTGGAACTGGAATTGGTATTGGTACTGGAACTGGAACTGGAGCTGGAACTGGTACTGGAACTGGAGCTGGTATTGGTACTGGCACTGGAAGGAGACATCCCGGACGGACCAGAACGAGAGGAAGGAAGGAGGCCAGAACACCGGATCCAGAAGGCGCTGGCGCTCACGCGACACCGAGGTCAACTGAACGTAAGTGTGTTTTTTGTACTGGCCGGGGATCAATTCAGGCAAAATGTCTTTCTTAGCGGGTTATAGGAAAGAGGTGCTTGTTAGGGTCGCGACGGAGATGGGGGAAACGTTGGAAGGGAACGAGACGATAGTTAGATTAAAATCTATCATCACGGAAAGCGAGCAGTACGATGAAATATTCGTGAAACAACTTGCTGATCAGGAGAAAGAACAGGTCGCAGAAGCACGCGAACTTGAATTAAAGGAGCAGGAAAGATTACGCGAACGGCAGGAAAAAGAGCAAGAACGGCAAGTACGAACTCGAACGGCTGAAATTAGCTAATCAGGCTACCTCGCGCGAATCTTTAGGTAGTAGAGATTCGGGAAACAGAAGTAGTATCCGTATCAGCCATGTAATGGATAAGTTCAAAGGCGAAGGTGAGGATATTACCTTGTTTTTAAGTGTATTTGAGGCGCATGCTCGTCAGCTCGACATTGCGCCGGTAGAATGGGTCAGTCAATTAATGGGATTGCTTCCCAATGAAATAAATACATGGTTAGTTGTAGGATCAGATTCGTCAGAGCAGGATTATAATCAAATCAAAACCCAGCTTTTGGATATGTACAAATTCACGCCTGAAAATTGTCGTCAGATGTTTTGCAGTCATGCAAAGGGTGCGAAAACTACATGGAATGTTTATGCTCGCGAACTGACGAACTATTGCCAGAAATGGATTTCAGGGTTGAAAGTTGAAACTTATGATCAATTATTAGACTTGATTGTCACCGATCAGATGAAACGGAAGGTGCCGGCGGACATACGTGCCCATTTCGTAGATGTTTGGGGCGAGGTTTCGCAGTCCCAAGATTTGGCTCGTAGGCTGGACACCTACGAAAACAATAGGTCTAGTGCGTATAGGAAAGCTTTTTCTAAGGTTAATCACAAGGAGCCTGTGGGGGAACAAAAGTGGAAAAAGGTGACGGAGAGCGTGCCTTCCATTTCTAAGCCCGCAGCGCCCAAGGCAGATAGGAACGCGGAATTCGACAAGCCGCAGGAACGCACGTGCTATTTATGTAAAAAACCGGGGCACATTAAGAAATACTGCCCTCAGCTCAAATCAAGCGAGAAAATGTGTCACGTTGTCGACACCAGTGCGCAGGAATTGTTGCTTCCTCACACGTTTTTCGGCACGGTTTGCGGAAATCCTATTAGCTTCTTACGAGATTCTGGGGCGACGGTTGATCTGATCAACAGCAAATACGTCAGGCCGAATCAATATACCGGCGAATCCGTATGGGTTAAGCAGCCCTTGGACGAGGCGCCGAAAAATCTACCGGTAGCTAAGGTAGAAATCGTAGGCCCGTTCGGTAAGCTTGTTACCGAAGCCGCAGTCGCGAAAAATTGCGACTTAGAATATTACATTCTGAGTAATCGATCTGCCACGCTTCTCTCGGAAATCAGGCAAGGGTTTTTAGAACCGCAGTTTATTTGTGCGGTGCGAACCCGTGCCCAGACGGCGGCCGGGCAGGGCGACGGGGTGGGGCCGGAGGCGATGGCGGCGGCGCCAGGCAACGCGCCGGCCGCCGAGCGCCCTGGTGACGCACCGGTTGCGGTCATGAACGAGGCTTTGGGGGAAGGAGCGGTCGAGCTAGGCGTGGTCGTAGGAACAAGTCGTGCGCGCGACGCACCCCAAAAACCTGCGTCGGACGCGAAAGCTCCCGACGAGGAAACTTGTGTCTTGTTAGGCGAGGTAAATGACCCGGGCAATGTTGTTGAAAACAACGCGGAATTTGAAGTAGATTCCGGGAGCGTTGCATTGTCCCGTTTAGACCCGTCCGAATTTGCCAAAGCTCAGAGACAGGATGAAGAGCTCTTACCGCTATTCGAGCTAGCCGAAGGCCCAGAAACGGAACGGCGCGATTATTTTATAGAACGCGGCCTTTTGTTCCGGAAACGGCAGAGCAAGCGCGGTGAGCAATTCTCCATGCTTGTGACTCCGCGGGTGTATCGTGGCACCATATTGAAGCTTTGCCATGAAGTCGCCCACGGTCATTTAGGTGTCACAAAAAGTAAAGACGCGATGGCCAAGTATTTCTTCTGGCCGAACTGTTACAAAGATATGGAAAATTACGTACGTAGCTGCGATAGTTGCCAGCGCGTAGGTAACGGCGGCGAGAAGCTTCGCGCGCCTTTAAAAATTGTACCTATAACGGGTGAGGCGTTTGAGAAAGTAAATGTAGATGCTTGTGGCCCTTTTCCCGAGTCTGAGTCAGGAAACAAGTTCATACTAACTGCAATGTGTTTAGCAACAAAATATCCCGAGGCTATTCCCATACGTGATCTGACGACGGTCACGGTCATTGAAGCTTTATTAGATCTGTTCAGTCGGATTGGATTTCCGCGAGAGCTTCAAACAGATCAGGGAACTTGTTTTACTAGCACTCTGATGGCGGAATTCGCCGAGAGATTTTGCATTAGATTAATTAGAAGTTCGCCTTATCATCCGCAATCTAATGCCGTAGAACGGATGCACAGAACCATGAACCGGTTGATGAAGGTTCTTTGTTTAGAGGCAAGGACTGACTGGGAGTGCCAGCTTCCTGCAATTATGTTCGCGTTACGCACGAGTGTGCACGAATCGATAGGTTTTTCTCCAGCCGAGTTAGTCTATGGGAAAAATCTCCGCACACCCATGACGCTGCTTTACGAAAAGCTTGCGGGTGCAGCAGAAAGCGAAGGGAGCACGGTGGTTGAGCACGTGTTCAAGTTGATTAATAGACTGAAGCGTTCGCGTGAACTTGCCCATACCAAAATGGCGGAAGAACAACGCAAGCGTAAGGTGTGGTACGACCGCAAGGCGATCTCGCGCAGTTTTGAAATAGGCGCGAAGGTGCTGGTTTTGGCGCCTAACAGAACGCGGAAACTCGCGGTGCAGTGGGTCGGGCCAGGCGAAGTTCGGGAGAAAATGTCCGAACACAATTACGTAGTTCAGATGCCGGGGCGGAAAGAACCACGCGTGTATCACATCAACATGATGAAAAAGTATCACCAACGTACTGAATACGTGAACTTTCTCGGTTCTGCGACGGTCACTGCCGCAGGCGAGGAAGACGCGTTAGACCGCTACGCGTTAAGATTAGATTCCGACGACTTTGACGCGGAAGAAATGCTAAACGATACTAAGGTTGAACCCGAGTTCCGCGAAGCACTTAAAAATGTCATTTGTAAATACAGGTGTATTTTTAGTGAGAAACCTGGTCTTACAGATGTAACGACCATGGACATTGAATTAACTGACACTGATAAAGTAGTCCGAAGTGTACCCTACCGCATGTCGCCGAGACAAACTAAGATATTGCGGGAAGAGGTGGACAAAATGCTTCGCGACAACATCATTGTGGAGGCGGAGAGTGATTATACGTCTCCTATGATCCTGATCGAGGCCCCGGGCAAGTCTCCACGGCCCTGCATAGATTTTAGGCGCCTCAACGAGATTATTAAAACAGATTACTTTCCGTTACCCAATCTCGAAGAACGGATTGAACAGGTAGCTGCAGCTAAAATCATTAGTGTGTTAGATTTAAGTAAGTGTTTCTGGCAGATAGGTCTTACGGATAGGGCGCAGAGATATTCGGCGTTCGTGACCAGTTTCGGCACGTATCGACCGCTTAGGTTACCCTTCGGGATAAAGAACGGCCCTTATCAATGCTGTAAAATCATGGGCACTTTGCTAAAAAACTGCCAAGAATTCGCGGTACCGTACCTTGATGACATCGCGGTTTTCAGTAACACTTGGCAAGAACACATTCGGCACCTAGATACGGTCTTTAGTATATTGAAATCCGCCAAATTGACAGTGCAGCCGCGCAAGTGCTTGTTTGCGCGGGCTAATGTAAAATATCTTGGTTACGTCGTCGGTAACGGGAAATTGCGGCCGGCCGAAGCCAAGATACAAGCAATCCAGAACTTTCCTAGACCAGAATCAAAGAAACAAGTGCGTTCTTTGCTCGGATTGGTAGGATATTATCGACGCTTGATACCCGGGTTTGCGGAGAAAGCGGCGGCACTGACAGATGCGCTGCGGGGACGCGAGCGCCAGGGTAAAGTCGTCTGGACAGAGGCATGTGAAAAGTCTTTCAATGAGTTGCGACAAGCTCTTAGCGAAAAAACAGCGGTATATGCTCCTGATTATAGCAAGGAATTTCGAGTTCAGGCAGATGCATCTCAGAGAGGCTTAGGCGTGGTTCTCTACCAAGTAAATGACGAGGGAGTAGAACAACCAGTTGTTTTTCTAAGCCGTAAATTAAGTGATACAGAAACTCATTATGGCACCTCAGAACTTGAGTGTTTGGCTCTTATTTGGGGGTTGGATAAACTTAAGATTTATCTCGACGGGCAGGCCACAATTCAGGTCGAAACCGACCACAACCCGTTGGTCTGGTTGCGTAATACGTCTGGCAAAAACCCCAGATTATTACGCTGGTCCCTTTTAATTCAGCACCTCGATTTACGCATCATGCACAAAAAGGGCTCAGAAAATGTTAATGCAGATGCGCTTAGTCGCATGTTTGATTGTGTGAATTGATCCACAGGCGAGTGTAGGGAACACACACGTTCATGACATGTATAAATGTCGGTGAAATTCTATGTAAATAATTTTATAAATTCAAGGGTAAAATTGTTTTGTTATTGTGATCATTTTTATATGTAGATACATACATGTGTCAATAAATTCAGTTAAGAACGGCACATGATGTATATAACGAATTCCACAATTATTATGTAATACTTCAATGCAACGTAAATGTTTTGTATTTTATATTTCAGGTTTTCATGTAATGCAAGAGGCGTCAAGAATTATCATGTAATATTTCAATGTAAAGTAAATGTTTTGTATTTCAGGATTTTATGTAGTTCAAGATGCGTCAAGAATATTTATGTATGTAAATAGATGTAAGGTTTAAATGTAAATGGCAACATAGTTAGGAAAAAACGGGGGGACAGCCCACAGATTTATTTCACAAATTTTGACTAGATAGGGTTTTGATATTATTATGTTCATGTAAAAAATTATGATGTAATGTCTCAGGACCAGGTACTTTAGCTAGCAGAATTTTTTTCCTGGGCATATTTTGCTGCGAAAAAAAATTCTCACCCCCGGCATGGGAGGGTCTGTAGCGTCGCGAGGTGGCGCACGTGCCGTTTCGCTGGAAAGCCCGGCCTTAAGCCGGATGGGGGATGGGGGTGGAATGCGGCGGCGCCTCGCCGGCGCGCGCCGGGCAGGAAATCCCAGCCTAAAAATAACCAGGACAACTGAGCGTGCCTGAGTGCGAGTCCATTGACGAAGGCTGCTCTCTGCTGAGGGCTGGCTTGCGAGCCGAATGACGCCCGCCGCTGGTAGAGTGGGGGACGAGCCGTGGGGTATTTATTGCGGCGCCGACATGCGCTCGGGGGATACGCTAGTGAGTCGAAAGACGTGAGGTATCTCCGTGCAACCTTGCACGTTTTGGCATCCGGCCATGTAACATCTAGTTACGGGGACTAATGTCCGACAGCTCGCACTTCGCGCAGCTTCTCATGCTCTCGAGCAGAGGCACTGGGCTCAGCCTAGGGACGGTCGCGGGGTTTCGCGGCTTAGAGAATAGAAAGGTTGCCTAAGGTTTTCAATTTTGTAACATTATCTTGTAATTTATTATTGTAAATATACTGTACATACTATTCAGAATCTGTCGTCTGTGCTTTTCATGTCCAGTACGCCACACACGTCACTACAGTGACGTCACTATGGTGACGTTCAGCCTTCCAATTGGATGACACTATAGCAGTTGATTTACGTCAGAGCCAGCTCTAAATAAATCCAAGTATACAGCAAGGGATATAAGCAGCAGAGAGAAGCTGCGGTGCTTTGGTTACAGGATGTGTTAGTTGTGCTTTATCCAACAAATATTAGCATTACAATAATGTAACATGAACCAGTACCTTTTTGGACATTTTTCATCTCAAACATGATTAGGAAGCAGGTTGGTGATTCATAAGACAAGTATCTGACCACTGTCAAAACTTGAAATTTTCGAGAGGTCTCTACTGGAACAATTCAGCGTTGGGAGTATGTTAATAAAAACTAGAACACTTTACAAATTGGCCTTTTTTACGCAAGAAAATGTATTGTTAAACACAAAAAGGTATTCTAGGTATTCAAAAGAGGTATCATTGAGAGTCACACAACGAATTTAAATTCTGTAGGTCAAGAATTTAGAAAAAAAAAGAATGTTATTAACTGTAGCCACTACTGGTAATTTTATCATAAATATTAGTTTCCTTACGTCTTTATAATAATGGAGGGCATCGGAAGTTCCGATGTAGAAGCTTCAAATCGAGCCTCTCATTTAATGGTAAATCAGTTTTAAATCTAAATTGTATACGTACGCATTATATTATAAATTATATTAATCAGCGAAGAGAACATTCATTGACATCAAGATTCGCAACCTTTGTTTCCTATACTATAATTGAGTTTGTAAAATTTCCTCTTATACTACATGACGTAATATTAGCAACAGTGTAGTATACTACAGGACACAATGCATTTTACTCAAAATGTATCATAGCAATCCTAATCAAATTCGTTCTGCTCTATTTCAGTATTAAACCGTGTAGTTCTAGAGCTAAAATTTTACGAATTCATTTTCTGCATACTGCCTGGTTTGATTACAAGCGTCTTTCTCGAGCCTAAATCGTTCAGCTGAACATTAATTCCGTAAACATTCGATGTGTAGGCGCGCTTAAATCATCCACATTGAATTGTTATTCTGTTAGTAGATTCTTTCAGCTTTCTCACACGCCTCACATTTGTGCCATTAACACTGTGTTACAAGGAATCTTTTTCTTGAAGTGAAACTCTGTGTTCTTTAATAATTTTTGCATCCTAAATTCAAATTTGAGGCTGAAAATTGCGTATCCGGGATAGTTTTACAAATGGAGAAACACACCGTCTTAGTTTCATATTAAGTTTCTAGTAAAGTGGTAATGTATATATAGTAAAGTTGGCTACACTGATTTTATGCTAAACATTCTACCACTAGCTACATTGTTTCTTGCATCAGCAACGATCGTTACTCCAATTGTCTTGAACTATTTAAATTACAAAGGATTTTAATCTTTACCATATCTAACTTCTAATAATGTAAGTAAACTTTAGTACAAACTCACAAATTAAAAGCAATAACTCATAAGCTATCCCTGATAGAAAAAAATATAAACACACATCTGAATTCAACTTAAAAATGTCCGTAAGAATCACGCTATTTTTATCCAGAAAAATGTAAAAAATATTTTTGTAACACACTGTAATTAGGAATAGCTTTAATTACATATTTGGACGTGTAACTTTTTATAGAATTTTTCATCAAATTCTTCTTAAACATGAATCCTTTATTGGACGGCGGCGAGACTCCTTATGCGGGAGCCCGGAGAGAAGTTGTGATTGGACCAGCCTAGCATCACACCGAGAATAACGTCTCAGCATTAGAATGTATTTAGCTGCTAATTGTAACTGAAATCACGCGTTCGCGGAGTGTATCTCCATCGATGAGCAACGTGGGAAATGACGTCCTCTGCCAGAATAGCCAGCGAGCAGAACGGAGGTTGCAACCAGAGAGAATTTCAAGTACATCCTCGCCAGTAGAAACTCCACGCGCGTACGTACTTCGCAGAAACATCACTCGCAGTGCAAGGCGGGCACGTGCCGCGGGCAGGAATACAAACGCTGCTTTGGGTGGCGGCGGCGGCGGCGGCGGCGGCGGCGGCGGCGGCGGCGACGGCGGCGGCGACGGCGGCGACGTGCTTGTGGCAATCGGTTGCGCCTGGCTCCTTGGCTGTGCTGCGCGGAACTCTAGCGACTCCCGGAGAATTATCGCACGGCGCTTGAGCATGGAAACAACTGATTAGCAGTTCATTGGAAAAGAAATGTTTCGTTATCAAGAGGAGACGTACGAAAATGTTAGGCCTGTTGTTTATGGAGTAATTTGTGTTTTCGGGAGCGTCAGCTACTTATGGTTACATTCCCATACGTGTAGTGCATGCGTCAATAGATCACTGATCTAGTGATCAGTGACCGGTCTTCGCTGGAACGTGCGATCCGCCGCCAATCACGCCGGCTTGAACGGTTCCCCTTCCTGGTCTCCCCGCCAGCGAGACGCCGCCCCAGCTTGGACAAGCCCTAAACTCGCAACTGGCCTCCCGTTAGAATTCTCCACCAGAGAACGGTTGAATGTCGTATTCAACCACCAACCATGTAGCTAAAGGCGAACATTCCACGAATCCCTAGAACCTCCAGGTCAGCAACGCTGCAAAGGCTGTAAGGCAATAGTAATGCTACCACTGAACCATTGGAGCCCTTGCGTGCTACCCAACAACGAGGCGAACCGGAAATTATGCAGGAGAGGCAATGAAATCACATTTTGGCACAATGTGGCGGCGATGGTGTAAAGGTTAGCGTTTCGGACTGTTATACCCTAGTTCGCGGGTTCAAACCCGATCGAAGCCATGGATTTTTAGGGGCGAAAATATCCTTCATACGCCTTCCTTCGGAGGGGAAGTAAAAGCCGGCTGTCCCATGTTAGTAGATTTACTAAAATCCTCAAGCCTAAATGACGCATCTGAGCAAAATTCAAAATCGCCTGTTTCGTCGCCTGAGATAATACCTTCTTTCTCCGCTATAATAGGTGAAAGGAGCGTACCGAAATTTGCGTGGTCAGACGGAAGAGCAGGCCTCATGGCCTGAGTCTCGCCACGTAAAATAAGGCAATTCAATTCATTTCGGATGATGCTGCATCCACTTAACCGACTAGAGTGACTTGTGTATGTGTCTGGTTGCACTCAACGTTGCACAAGCAGAACCTTTCCAGTAATAAATGTGATTCTTTTTTTTTTTTTCACAAATATCGCTTAAGAACGAACGAAACATAATATGTTTTTGCTAGAAGAAAAAAATTTTAGGCAAGAATCACACATTTTGTAAACAGATTCAAACGTGTCGAACTTGGTGGGAAAACCGTTCCACGAGACAAACACGGCTCGTTCAACTAAATGGAGCATCCATGCTATCTAGCTTTTGGTTTAAAGGAGGAGATCTACGATAAGGAGAAATGAGATCCAAATACGGATGTTCAACTGAAAATGTCAGTTTTGCTTAAGTTAGCGCTCTTCAATTTTCACTTAAGATTTTCAATCAAAGAAAACATTTGGTTTCATGTACTGAAATTCCAAATCCACAGAGATTTTGTGATGAAATTTCGTTTTGGGATTGAAAACATCGACAGACATTCCAAGTGACAGAAAACAATAAAAGTATAATTGAAAATATGAAGAGCAGTTCCTTTGGAAACGATCTTTTGGATCAAATCGATGGAAAAGTACAACCATTTTCTTTCAGTTTCGTTGCAATTTTATCGCGTCAACAGATGTAAAGAAGGCAAGTCTAGATTGAAAATGTTCAAGGGGGACGACCCAAGAATGCAGACAATTCAAACAAAGTTACAAAATACTTCGGATACTCATTTCCTTACTGTTCATACTCTCAAACATGAATCCCATAGATGGCAACGACCAGAAACCAAGTGTTTCCAATTGATGTGGTTGAATTTTGCACTGCACAATATTTAGAAGGATGTATTCGTGATAAATAATCTGCCATGGATGTTGTTAAATAAATTCACGTTGAAATGTATCTCGACCACCCGACAAAAAACAGTAAAAATAATTTCCAACCGGTTCAACAGTGCAGAGCAAAGTGGAACGGAGCCAACTACCGAAACTGAAGACATACAGGAAAGAAATATCTGAGGTTCGATGCCCGTGAATGCATGGCGGATCGGGTGCTCGTTGCTCACATGCAAGTTGTATGTGTGGCTAGAGCCGGCAACGGCGACCGGTAGCTGGCGCACTCTCGACGCGCCCTGAGCCACCTCCTCCCCCCCCTCCCGCACACATTCACGCACGCACCTCGGCAAGGTCGTTCCCAGAAGCCGCCACCGCCGCCGCCACCACCGCCGCCGCCGCCCCCCCCCGCGTTGGCAACACGCTCTCCGCCTCGCGTGCTGTCTGGCGAGCGCATCAAGGAGCCATCTTCCCGTGACGCGCGATGCGTTATGCACTAGATCGGCGGTCACCAAACTTTTGAAGCTCCTGCGCGAACGTTTTTAAATGTTACTGCGAGCTGCCAAAAGAAACCGGGACAGAAATAAGAACTTTTATCAAACTCTCCCTATTTGCAAATGGCTCGCGAACAAGACGGACATAACCTCAACCTCACACAATCTCACGCGATGAGTCTGACAGTAATAGTTGCACGGGAGTGTGCAAGCGTCTGTTATCGTGAGTCGTCTTTCAGAGCTCAGTGGACCAACTCCGGATTAGGCAACTTGCAGAGAACAGATGAGACAACTGCTATCTATCGAAAATTTCACCGCAAGCTACTAGTAGATCGCGATCGACTGTTTAGCATCGTCCGTTTAGATCTCTGTATAGATGGATGGCTGTATAGATTCTTATGGAAAAGAAGACTGCTAGCGATCCATTACAGGACATTTGACATAATAAAACTAGCAGACAATTTTGGTGTCGCATAGGGCGTACTATGATACTCTTTTTCAATCGTTTTGAAGGTTAATTAATGCACTTTCAGATTTTTTTGTAAGACGCCGTGCACAATAATGTTCTATCTACATGAATACTGTTCTAGTTCATTCACTCGATACATTAATACAACCCATTATTCTCGTACCATTTTATTTTCCCTTTTAACAGCTTCTATTTCTTTCTTAATACGATTAATGTTAGCACAGAGAATCAAATTTTCATGTCAGAATTTACACTAATATTTTCAAATGTTTTAATAGTTGAAATCCGTTTGAATGGAAAGAAAATATCTTCAAGAGCACTAACAGCTTGATTTAGTGATTCCTTAGTCACTAATAACTTCGCTGATTACATGCGGTGTACTTTTGTTTTTTCTCCCCGTAGCAATTGTAGGTAATACAAATTTATATGGAAATGCGTTCGCCCCAAATAATTTCTGGCAGCAGCGATGGGCCGCATGTCAGCTCACGATGGCAATGAAGACTCGAATTTGTTATGTTTCGTTTATGTAACCTTTCATGCAATCCAATATTAATGATTACATTTATATATCAACAGAAAAAATCTACAACACTATTCCAGCTACATTATCGATAATTTTTGGCAAATACATAAAAAAACAGATTTACGAATCTCATATGTCGATTGATGCACCAACATCAATCGACAAGAATAAGGAATTCCTTATTCCCTGAAGAATACGGAATTTATTCCATTATGATTTTCAACAGTTTTCTAAAATTTCAGATTTGGTCATACTCCCTTCAATATTAAAATCTTAAGGACATTCTGTTAAGTTTTATTCTTATATTATTAAATAAATACCTTAAGTAATCGGTTTGTATTAAAAAATATTTTTTTAAAATAAAATATTAATTTATTTTAAGTTTTTACCTTGGAAATTACATACCAAATGTGTTATTACTATCTTCCTTCGTCTTCATTTTTTCCTTCAACACTTTCTTCTTCTTCAGAAAAATCAAATTACTTCTTTATAAAAGATAAATGGCAACTGGCGAACTAAACACTCTTCATCTAATCATTATTTTTTTTCAAGCCAATTTCTTTTTCTCCTCGTCTATTGTTTTACTCAAAGAACCCGGTGTACTAGTATACTTTTATCCCCATTTCTCTGGACTTGTGTCACTTTCGTCGTGTTTCTTTTGATCTAGTTTCTATGCACGTCTGGGAAGTTTGTAATTCAACACACACTTCCTTGTCTCGGATCAGGAAGGATCTTATCAAAATATTTCAGCGTCACGAGCGCGCGATTCAAAGGCGCGTCACATAGGGGCGCGATAACCATCTGACGTTTGGCACTCTGCATTTTCTGCGCAAGGCGTGCGTGCTAGTCGCCGTGAAACTACTCTTTCCTGCTGTTTTTTGCTAAATCAGCATTTGGAACACGACATAAGCGTGAAATAATATACTTCCAATCGTGAAAATAAAAATTCAAGAATGTACTATTGCACTTTCCCTTGCCTTTTATTTCATACTAATATGAATAATTTGGTTTCATACAACGCCACATCTATCACTCTCATTTATACTGCAGAAGGATTTGTGAGAAACCAGTAAAAAACAGTATTTGATGAGATTTTCATTCACTGAGCATTTCTTGAATCATATAGTACAGCTTTTCAGTGAGAACATAATAACGAGTTAATGCAATTACGGTAAACTTGATATAATAATAATAATAATAATAATAATAATAATAATAATAATAATAATAATAATAGCTAAGGCAGCAGTATCGTGGCAAACTCGGACAGCAGGGTCGCGGGTTCGAGTCCTGCCTCGGACATGGGTGTATTTGTGTATGTCTGTATGTGTGTGCCGTCCTTTCACCCCTCACTATCATCATCATTTCATATTCCATACCCCCAGGGCTAACAACTCTGGGAGATACAAATGGGATTCAGCTAAAATGCTGATCCCCCCCTAAGAATGGTTCATGTCCTGCCTCCGAGATAATGTTTCTGAGCCCCGGAAAAAGGCAGTATGCATGTACGCGTGGTTCAAGTTGGCCTATACGTGAGCTAATAATAATAATAATAATAATAAAAATAATAATAATAATAATAATAATAATAATAATAATAATAATAAGGAAAATAATGGGATCCGTTTTCACCATATTATTTATGTGTTCACCAACAATAAATCTTATTCGATATTCAGATGAAAGAATGAATGCAACTATTTGGGAGGCAACAAATATACCACGATAGCTTGAAATATGCAGCATTATTTCGAGTTATCAATGCAAATTTCTTCATCCAGAATTATGAAGTAATATGAAACGATGGTTAGCATGGCCCTTGACCATACCACTTCAAGAAATTTGAGCTCCACGCGGATTGCGCGTTCTCTGCAAAACCTGGACATGAACGTGCGCGAAGAGGAAGAATCCATTAGAGAGAGCTCGGAATGTGAAGTCCACCTCTTGGCTGAGGGCTGCGCGCTTAACAGGAAAGAAACTGCAACTCTGTTATAATATTAACAAGCCCGCGCCGTACAAAGAAACTGACGCAGCCCCGACAAGGAACGCGGTGGATCGGTGAAATAACGACTTCCAAGTATGGTAAATTTCTACTTAACTTGTTTCTCCGAGGTTTAATTGGTGCTCTGAGCATCAGAGGGTTTTGCGCAAAAGCCCGACTAGACGCGAAGGAGGTGGTCCTCAGCCAACACGACGCTTGATGGGGACTAGCGTGAACATCCAAGGTCGTTTATGGTAGGGAATATTAAATTCGCCTGTGGTGTTTACTCTCAATATTGGGGTCCATGCTTTCAAATGTTACGTGATGCACAATAATAGACATAAATAGGAGTACGGAATACAAAAATCCTACTACTCAATTCTAATTCCATTATCAATATTTTTTTGTAAACACAGTAGAACCTCGCTAATCCAAATCTCGCAAATCCGAAATTTCGGATAATCCGAACAAAATTCGGGATGGAGGAAAAATAAACAAAATAAATAAAATGCTTATTTGTGGTGTAAAGAAAGGATTATATAATTACTGAAGAACTGAACAACTAATTTTTGAAACACAAGTTGTCGAAAAGAAACGTTCAGTGCACTGGTAACTACAGATATTGGAGATTGCAGATATATGGAGTGGTGAACTAATATCTAAATAAATTTCAACATGTAAATCATAAATTGAAGAGAAAATATCCCAAATTTTCAAATTAATGTATAATTATCCATATTCAGTCCAAATAAATCAAGCTTTCAATTGTTTCAATTCAATTCAAGAATTGAATCAAACTGTTGAATTGTTCCATTTGGAAACAAAACAATTATCACCTAATGTTATTCAATAATGCATGTTAATTCCCTTTCATGACCTAGCAGAAATCTTGCTTTCCAAGCAACAATTTTTAACCACATTCATAATAATTATTACATACTTCATTACCAATGCGTTACGCACCTCTGAATCATAAACAATTTGTTCTATTTCACTCTTTAGAATGAAACCATCGAAGCAAATATGAACTTCACGAAATAGTAATAGTTAATATTAAATAACAGCGTAATTTATATGATTATACATATAAAAAAATGACCCAAAATAGAATTAAATACAGGTTTGTGGTTTTCTCTCTGTGTTCTAACTATGAACATTATACTCCTCTTCAGTTTTTTGCTTCCTTCTAAAAGGATATCAACTCCTTTCTCAACCCATTTTTTATGGTTTGAACATTTCACTACAGCAGTTTCTCCGGGTAAGTTGGCAACCGTGCACGGGCTGTGGCAGGTGCGAGGCGCATCTCTCCCACGCACCACCCTCTCCCCTCTCCCCCACCCCCTCTGCCGAAGGAGCTTATTCAACATATCCCTTTCAGCGTCCCAGCGATCCTCTGGAAAGGTTTCATAATGTTCTCCTTTTACGGTTGATCTCTAACCCTCCGCCATCAAGTCTTTTGTGCTCAACGATACTCTTTATCCTAATCCTATTCACGCCGCCGAGCATGCGACGCGACCCACAGGGCGCTCAAGAAGTTGCGCCACGACCAACGCCACATCCCGCGTCTTTCTCGCGCCAGATAAGTCGAATTCAGCCGCTGTCTGGGAGAGGATTCTTAGCGGCCGGCTGCTCTGAACGGTAGAGATGTGGGCTGTCCAGGTGACGCCGCGTACCAGGCTGTGTAGCCGACCTTTCGAAGACCGCGAAATGACGGTCGAAACGTCGGCTACACAGCCTGGTACGCGGCGTCACCCGGACAGCCGAGATCTCAACTCTGGCCGCGGAAGCCTAAAACTTCGTGCTCTGAACGGTAGTTTTCCGTGGTTACTCCGATCAATATCAGCAAGCGCCGGAGTGGTAGCGTAACAAATGGGCCAAGGACCGCGTGCGGCCATTGTTTGCTCTTTCTTGTATCCTCTCTTTACATACTTTTACACTTACACACCTTTTTAATATCTCCCTAACGTAAAATTAATAAACTTAAACACACAAATGTTGTGAGTGCGTTTCCTGTTCTATCAACTTCTTCCTCCATCGCTTTCACTCCTGCTCCCCATGTGAGAAACCCTTCATCTAAATTGCGTACGTATTTCTCACTGAATGATCTCCTTTTTATAATAAAATAAATTGTAATAAATTTTTTTGAAAGTGGTCAGGCGGAAGAGCAGGGTAAATAGCTTGAGCCTCGCCACCAATAAAGACATTTATTTAAGTGCACTACACTACCCCCATATGTCAGCAGCTTAGTTTGAGCTCGTCCTAGGACGGTGCCTCGCTTGCGGAGATACGTGGATTGGGATCTTAGCAAGTCGACGTGTATGTCGGGGCTGGATCTCTCGCTCCGGCTGCAAAGGGACACAATCACTTCCCTAGAAATAGCATGCACTACACCTAGGGAATAATGGCCATAGCTGTTTATGCGCCCGGAAACATAAATCAATCAACTGAAAACAGTGTTCCCCCTGAGAGAGGTGCAGAATCATGTGTGCCAAATGGATAAATCATCAACTATTGTATATAAATGTGCAAGCACATTCCCTCAATTATGTAAAGAATAACCAATATTAATTAGGTAATTTTCTTTCCTTGTTTGTGAATACTGGTTAAGAAATGTTCCCTTGATATTGTCATGATAAGAAGTGACTGCTTTTGAAATATATTGCTTCTGAATATTGATTTATTTTCAATGTAAAATAATTGTTCTGTTAAGTTATTACATATTATACGAAAGTAATAATAATCCATCTAGTAAGAAGGAATTAAGTGTGAGCAAGACGTGAATGAAACTGAGATACAAGGCCATTGAGCTTTACTCTTCTTTGTTCTATTATTTTGTGTAATAAAGTATTAAAATGATACTGTAAATCAGGTTTTGATCGCTTATGATCATGCAGTTACACAACGATCGAAAATAAATTAGAAAAAAAAAATTCCAAGTTCTCGAAAGGACATCGTAAGATTTCTGGCAAAAAATTATTTTCGACGACTTAGTGATCCACACAAGTCCTCTCCAGACAAACCTTTCTTGAGCAGCAACGTCTACCGCGACTGAATAATTTATCTAGAACGTTCCGTGCAGCGCGCTGAGCAGATTCACAATTCAAACGTCTCGGAATCCCCTCCAGCTTTTCGTCCAAGATCTATTTAGGTCTGCCTCTATGACGCAAGTCTCTTCACATTTGGCACGCCGCGCGCTTATTCAGGAGGCGTCGCGACGCCGGGCGACGCGGGCGCGGCGCGGCGCGAGAACTGCGCTCCGCACGTCCTCCACCGCCGCCTCCGCCACCCCACATTTCGCGGCGCACTTCGAATTCCTTCGGCCCCGAGAGGCCCTCTGGGACTGCCAAATTCATCTGCGGTGCAGCCCACTCCTCTCTTCCAAGCACAGGCTCGCGGAATGCATCTGTTCCAAGAACGTTACATGCAGAGCACTCCGGAGCATAATGTTCGAAAGCCTCCGAAGCCCGTAAGCTCGTAAATCTCGTAAGCTCCGTAAACCTTGCGTCAGGCTGTCACTGAGATTCTGAACGGAAAATGATTGAATCTACATATCCATTTATCATCCTGAAATCAGTAAATCTTCAGGCCTAGCCCATTCCTATTATTTTCTAATTTCCACTAATAAAATCATGCTATTTAAACGCAAAATAAACGCATACGATGTGTACACTCTACGAAAATGGATTTGCTGAACTAGTGACTGAGTCAGTTATGTCAACGGACCCAGTTTCAAAAGGCAACAATTGAAAATTCTATGTTTCGAGATATAACCTTTTAATGTTTAATAACACTTTAAAAATACATAACTTTAATTTGAAATGTAACACATAACAGTAAAAATTTAATAATAATTTTAAATTCAAGTGACGAAACTTATAATTTCAGAGCAGTATTAAAATTTAAAATGGGAATATTTCAAAACTTTGACTTGATGCCTTTTGAAATAGAGTTGACAACATAATGATTCAGTTAGTTTTCAGCAAAACCTTATTCATAAACTGTACACACCGTATACGGCTATTTGTGTTTCAATTCATGATTTTATTAGTGGAATTAGAAACTAATAGGAATGGCCCATGCTTGAAGATTTACGATTTCGGATGATAAATGGACCATGTAGATTCAATCATTTTTCCTTCAGAAACGTAGTGACAGACTGTGCCATCTATGAAGGTTCTTCCTGGACATTCCTTATGACCAGTGACCACAATAAAACTACATCAACAAAATGTGATGCATTGTGCAATGAATGAGAGACCAAAACAGGAAAAACAGACAACTCACGATGAAACGTCGGAGGATAAATAATGGAATAGAATGATAAATTAGTTCCGTCAATTTAGAACTGTGAAACTAATGTTACTTTCATTTTTTAATCTCCGGTAAATGTGCCACTTTAATACGATGTGTACTAACAAATATTATGATTTCCCTTAACACAAAAATGTAAGCAGGAATTACGAAAAAAAATGAATACGTGCCAATAAATGTATACAAACATCTTACGTAATTAACGACAGCAATAGTTTAGACCTTGTCTGCGAAGTAAGTCGTAAAACAAGAGTGTGGCATATCACTTGAATTGTTTGCGTCCATTTTCTTTGTGCGGGACTTGCGAGGTGTCAGAAGCCGTTGCTACCGACGCGTCGTGCCCTACGCAGTAACGGGACTGACGGAAGTCGTCACCGTGCCGTACGGGCCCCGCAAGGACGACCGAGACATGTCAAGGCTGCACGTGGGCAGTGGCTTTCTCTGCAGTTGTTAAAAATTTACTTTATGGGCCACGCGCGCCGTCTGGCGCCCGTCGTCGTAACCCCGGGGCGCGAGGGTCGACTTACGCCGACTTACGTAGCTCACGACAAATGAATGTTGTTGTTTTATCTTTGCAAGGAAAAGTCAGTTGATTCGAGGCTGTTTGCAAATGATATATACGAGACAGAGTTAATGAATTCAAATACACATCACCAAGCGCAATATTTTTAAAAAGTCCTTGATGAGGTTACTTGAGACGTTCTTTTCTTTGAGGTCAGTTACCTCAACAATAATTTTAAGAATGTACGGTTTGTGACCGTGGGGATTTCTAAATATACTTACTTTATGTAATTAAGTCATTGTCGTTTATTAAGGACTTTTAATTTGAGTGATTTTTGTACCTTCAAAACTGCAATTAAAGTATGTGCAGAATAATTAATTGTAGGAAGCAATAGCGCCTGATATTCTTCACGCAAACCTCGGCAACTAACGCTGTAATGAAATTTAAAATCAAAAGAAACAAAGTTCTAAAGACGTACGCGGAATCGAGATGCCGATACTCTCGATCCGACATTATTACGAGATGCATCCAGAAAGTACATTTCCCTTGGTCGTCACCAAAAAGACAACATGATTTCATGAACAATTTTATTGTGGAAGATTCAGCACACGTCGCGCACTTTTCATCATAATCACCACCAGAATGCAGACATTCCTCATTTATAAGAAAAGGTGAAACTCGCTGTAGCCGACTTCTGGACTATAGGGTGGTTGGTCAAACACCTCCTAGTGGAACTTCGGCACAGGATCTTCTGCATGCCGAGTCATCTGTGGCCGACTATAAGATAGTGCTGTGTGTGCTGTATCTAGTACAATAAAGTTTTCCCATGAAATTGTGTTGTCTTTTCGTTGATGACCTCGGGAAGCATTTTATGGATGGATGCGCCTCATAGTATTTGCACGCACATTTGCATTACTTTTGTTTTTATTAGCTATCCGTTCGGCTGAAGCCTTTCAGGGATTTTAAGTTTACATGCATGAAAAAAAATGTCAGTTTGAGGATATCCCATCAACATAAACTTTCCATTACTAAAGGTCGTAGGATACACATTCGTATATGAAAACCTCGGGGCAATAACATGCTATGCCACATTTCTGATGAAATTGAAATATTAGTGTATTTCGACTCCCTATACATGTATCTAGATAATGGGCTTTTATTTTGAAGGTTCTTTGCAAGTTGGCAATGATATTCGTAAATTAATGTTCTTTAACCCTATGTGTAGAATGCAATGTCTAAACCTTTACTCTCCGTTTTCTCAAAATTAAGTATTGTGGCATAGCATGTTATTGCCCCAAGGTTCTATTGTTTCTTTCCAATACGATCGTTTCGGCAACATTCTTCCATAAACTATTTTCCCCTCGTCCTCCCCTGAGAGTGAAACCTCGCTCCGGAGAGTCGCGCGCTTCACAGAGAAAAGACGGCGCTCGAAATATAAACCATCCGTGGCGGGCGCCGAGAGCGCCATATGGACGCGGCAGGGCCGCGACGCGCCCGCTATTTACGAGCGGCCGCGAAGGCCCGCGTTCGTGTCCCGGCGCGCGGACAAGCGTCGTGAGTGCGATAAATCCCCGGTCGGTCGCCGGTGACCGCCCGCCCGCCCGCCCGCCCCCGCCGCCGCGCGGCGCTGGCGTCGCCGGGGGCGCAGATATTTCAATCGAGGGCCCCGCGACGGCGTCAGTCATGCGCGTCTCGCAAATTCTTAGAGAACTTCAAGTAGAACCACCGGCAAAGGCGGCTCAGGGAATCAGCGGATGTTTATTCCATGTTTTACTGAAACATAATCATATTTAGCTCTAATTATGATTTAAATTTATGGCATCTCCAAAAAATGTTATATTATTATAATGTCTTCAATCATCCTGAAAAATTTGAATGTCGCTGCAGTGGCTCTGTCCACGAGGTCCTACAGCAGTGGTGTCAAGGTCTTCTACTGGTGGCAGTGGCACGCGTCGTGGCACAGTAGCATAACACGAGTTTCTCTGCGCAACTAGCGTCGGGAAAGAAAACTATTAGTAGTAACCCCGCCGTTTTACAATAGGGATGGCGTTGTGTCTGGTGGCGGGGTAATGAACTGCGAAGAGTGACAATTTCGTCGTGGCACTCGTGCCACGGACTCCCGCTCGTGGCATCGACCTTGGCAACACTGTCCTAGAGTTCCAGTCCCGGCGGTTGCAGGCTTTTCGGCATTATATACTACAGAGCTAGGTCGAATTCAGCTGGTGTGGAGGAGAATTCAAGTGGCCGGCAGCTCTTATCGGTAGTTTTCCGTTGTCTCTCCGATCAACACCACGCGAATGCTGGAGCAGTACCCTTGTAAACAGACTACGGATCTTTCCTTTCTATCCATAAAAGTTTCTCACCTTTCTGCAGATATCACTTCTTCAAACTATCTCACGAAAACCGGCTGTTCGTACAGCAGCTGCCATCGCCCTCGTCAAATACGAATCTTGACAAGCAATATACAGACCTGCAAGCAGAGTAACAACTGAAGTTTGTGATCTGCTTTAAGAAACAGTAAACCCTCATTCACACGAATTCCAAGGGTCCAAAATAATCGGAGTTCGTGTTATCTGAGTATTATAAACGTCCCCGTTGCCGTTATCCCTTTGCCGAGACCGAAGGTTTGTTCGTGTTACGGCGAAATTCGTGTTAAGAGAGCTCGTGCTAATGAGGGTTACTATTTTAGGATGTATTTCAATATTTTATCTTCAGGGACATTTAGAATAAGTATTTTTACTGAGAAAAATAGTGAAGTCTCTCAAAAGCAAAAAAATGTAATGTTGTTGCAGAAACCAGCAATTTTTCGACAGATAAACGTATTGTGAGGCCATGGTAACGAAGGGGTGAGTAATGTTTGTTTCTATAAAAAGTAAATTACTTCCTTTAACTTATATTACGTCCTACTATAATATAATACTATATTACTAGTATAATACTATATAATACTATTTTATAATACGTCCTGTATTTAGTTTTTTTACACAGCCATGTAATATATAAAAGAAAAAAAATCTTTATATCATTGATTCACAAAAAACATTTTTCATGCTCTACGTTTCCGAAATCTGCCGTTTCCTATCATCGGGTGTTTGTATAAAAACTAATTGAACATTTAGTTTATCCGCTCAAATTTCATTTCTATATGTTTCTGTATTTCATATCTGTTCAAACATCAAATTCAATCCAATTTTTAAAATGTCTATAAATAATATTAAAAACTAAAATATTACAAATTGTCGTTAAAACGTTCATTATACATTACTTTATGCATTATTTTATACAAAAATTACAAATATATTTTTCTACTTTTCTATAAATTATAAATTTACAGCTCACCTTGTTTTTTGTTCAGTAAATATATTGTTCTGCAATTTACATTGTTGTACATTATTTTATACACGTATTGTCGTCGAGGCTTGTGTTTCCTCGTAACCGAGTGGACATTTGTTGGCAGTTGTGTCTCCTTCAAGTTGCAGTGTGGAGTGAGGTCACGTCGGTTTGTGCAGTTGCGGGAGGGAGTGGGATATGTCGAGTTTCTATCATCCTATACTCCATACAGAATGTTTGTTTGGGTCAAAGAATTTCCATATTTACCGTGTCGTAATGCATAAATCACATTGTAATATATCGATGACATGTAGTTGCTCCCAATCTTAGTATTCATTGTATTTCTTAACTTAATATTGATTGTTTCTGAAATTAATCTGTATTTTTTTCTCTTTTCCCTATCGAGAATTTTTCATTTCTCAAAATTCATTCTATGTTGTTTCTCTGTTCTATGTTTTGTGATGAATTTTTTTTTCTTTGGAAACTCTTTATTCATATCGCAGTATCTACCTCTTATTTCATATTGCATTAAGAGCACTGATTTTGTATTAGTTAATACAATCGACAGATTGATATTACCCTTCGACAAGTAATCGAGTGAGGTCTTACGAAATATTATGCACACTTCCATTAATGTAATGTATTTTTCTAGCGTGCGTGGAAAATTAATTGTAATGCTAATTGTTTTGATTTATGTCAAAATGTGTATGAAAGCAACACCACTCAAAAACTTTGCGGTTTTATTATATGTGAATTATTAAATGCACATTATAATTTAATGTTTGTTTATAAGCGTGCTGACCATGCGGTCTTATAATTCATACATCTTTTTCTGCCTTTATCACGTAAATTTATTACTGCAAAAATCGATCGATATGCTTTATTGATCAGGATGAAAGCTGTCATACGCCTTCTCTGCGCTTAATTTCTCAACAGCCATTCCAGACATTTTTATTAGATTAATTTTCCGGAGCACCTGTTGAGTGTGCAGGCCTTTCATCCGTCATTCTATGAAATAAAGGGTGAACTAAATTCAACCTAGTTGCCGGTTCTCTTCAGACAGAGTATCCCACACTTTATTTCTTGAGACGCCTTTTATTAAAAGCATAAAACGAGAACTGTGGTGCCCTGATGGCGTTGGCGACGACGTCGCCACACAGTGTCAGAAAATGCTTCTCTGGATGTTACTACTTCTAAATCAGTCAACCGCTGAATCCGGTGATTCCGTAGAAAGGTAGTAATCAATACATATTTCGGAATTTCGCAGCAACCTGGTCACAAACAATAATCTCAGTATGTCTTTTGCGAAAAGGTAACTTGGCTTTAACTTTTTGGTGGGTTTATAAAACTCGCTTCTAGAGTTTAATTAAATTAAATAACCGAATGTGGTTTAAATCCCAATAGCGTAATTTAAGCCATAAGAAATGAAACCGACCTTTGTTTTTTCATATATTTACCGGATAAATTCAGTAAACAATTATATTTTACAAATAAATTATTGAAATACTATTATTAAAATCATAACAAGCAAATATTTCTTCTTTGGATACACTTTTATGGGAATTATGTTACAAATTTTAAAATAGGTCCCGTGTGGCAGTGGTTTCTGAGCTTCGGTGCGCCCTCTAGATTCTTCCCTTCGGTCACTGTGCCGCAGCGGAACGGCCGGCTGAGCAGGTGAAACGATCGAATCGGCCGTTTAATTGTACGTTGCGAACGAGTGTTCACGCACGATGGAAGTAGGAGCGCGCTCATTAAGAATGCAAATTAGAAAGACAGTACTTCATTACGGTAAACGCTGTCGACAGCAACACTCGCGTGATTTATGGCGAGACGAACGTTGGAGCGCGGCCCTCGGAGAGTGCACTCCCACCGCCGGCTCCTTCGCCTCTCAACGAACGTGGGCGGTCATTCAAATAATGAAAGTTGATAAAAAGAACAACCGGCAACAACTGTCTGAACTATTCAGCATTAAAGAAAAGGTTCCTTATTTATTTATTTGGTCAAAAAACAGTAAAAACTGTATATGACGTATGGGGAAAGAGATTATCTGCACACATTTTCTTGAGACCCAGAATTAAAAAAAAAAAAAAAAAAAAAAGCAACATATGAAAAACTAGAAACAAGAATTTAGAAAACAATAATTATTTTAAAAAAAATAAAAATTAGAAAAATTTCTGTTCCCGAGTTATAGAAAATCAATTTCAACGGTAAACTGCTTATTTGATTTTTTTTTTTGCATTGCTAACAAAATAGTAACGAACATCAGTTCTACTCCTACCACTACAAGCAAAAGGAATGCTCAACAAAACGTGCGCTCAGTGAAGGTACATTTACGTCCAGAAGCAAAACAAGGGGCCATCTCAGCATTTGCTCAATCGATCAGGGAAACTGGACAAACTTAGTAGGTAAAGACAATCATTATTTCTTAAATATATATATATATATATATATATATATATATATATTTTGCATGAAACTTGGTCCCCCTGCTCTACAAATCTACATGGACCTCATTCCACTACCAGCACCCCATCCAATTTATCTCTCGGAAGGATGACATTTTCCTGTTCTGAGTTTTCACTCAAAACAGGTATTTCTTGAGCCATTTTGTTATTCAATTACTTTTTTTAAAATTTTGAATATTATTATGCCAATTCTTATGCTTCATTCAAATACGTAAATCTTCTTCTGTATCGTACTTTCTCGTATACTTTCTCAATTTTTCACTTTTTGATTGAGTCTAAATGATTATGATGTTATTTTTCACATTTATAATTATGAATACAAAATATTTGTTACAGCATAAATGTTGACTGTCAATGTGAATACTCAATTCACGAAACATTGTATTTGTAGACTCAACAATATTTTTTCAAGTGTAATGCAATAAAAATATTTCCTATGTAACTAAAAATTGCATGTATTTAACTAAATAAAATACATATTAACTTTCATATGAACGTTTATTATTCGGTGAAGAAAAGTGGAAAGAAAACCAAGTTAAATTGGATAGACTTTGGCAATAGGCAAATCCACCATTTTAGGGATCGGGAATCCTTTAATATAAGTGTCAAAAAAATTACAATTTTGTTCACATTTGTTGAATTTGAACGAAGTTGAACTTAATTTTTTTAGAATACAAGTTGATTGTAAGTCTTAATTATTAAAGGAAGTTAATTATATCATAAAGTCTGTGATATTTTATTATACGTTCTTGCTTTTTGATGTGAATTATTTGTCTATACACATAAATTATGCGACAGTCAAATGTGTTTAAATGCTGATAAAATAGCTATTTCTTTCTATCTAAATTGCCCTTCGTCTTTCATTTAATATGATTCGTAGTGGACAGTGCAGAAAAGACTTGATTAATAGAGAGATATACATTTTAAATACATTTGATACATTAGATGAGATGATATCTATTGAGTATTAATGAATTTCTGAAATGTAAGTTACTACAACCCATGTCAACCTATTAAGATATGATAAAAACATGTAAATGACTTCAAGAAAGTTAAGAGGCAGTAAAATGATTTAAGTACTAATATACTAATGTAACTTGTTTGGAAATTTTTAATGAATATGCGAAAGATTCAGATATGGCCGATCGAATTCGTATTGCATAAGTAGTTATTTATTCGAAAACTTTTAAACTTCAAATAATTCTAACATAAAAACAAAGTTGCCATAAGATATGGTAAACGTTGAAATTCTGTCAGAGATGTATGAAGAGTTACGTTCCGAAAGAATAATTCCGTTTTCTCGTGTAGGCAGTAGAATAATGAATTGTTTTTTTGTTGTTGTTTTTTGACTCAAAATACGAAGCACAGTTTAGAAATATCATTTCCAGAATACTACTCATTTCATCCCAAATGCAAAATTTCACGTACCGTAACTAACAGGTGACAGTTCAATTACCGATTATTCTCCGCCTGTCGCGTACGCCTTGCCGACGCGAGTGCCAACGTCACGGCGAGTCTAGCAGTGGCGAGCGCCTGACGTTCGTATACCCCCCGGGAGATGTTTCTCGGACTTGACGAATTCCTAAACAAATGTGTACATTTCCATTCGCGCGACAGATAGCGCTGCGCCGCGGAGCCTCATTTGTAAGACGCGCCGCGCCGCGCCGCCGCCGCCGCCGTCTCGGGGCGCGCACTCGATCTCGGTGCCGGACAGGGCGCGGTGGTACACGGCCGGCGGCGCGTCGTCGCTCTTGCGGCCGGCCGCTAGAGGGCGCCGCGCCTTAGCAATGGAAATGGCGCGACCGACCGACCGACACCCCCCCCCCGGCGACCGCGACGACACGGCGGGAGGCGACCGGCGAAGAGACAGTCGTGCATGCAAAGTACTGCGGCCGATGCCCGGAAGATGATGATCAAGCCTCGGACTCTGATGGCATATCATTTCATTGATGCATTCTAAGCGTAGCCAACTTGTAAATGAATGTTTACCACGTTGACAGAAATGTATAGTTATTGGGTCATTTTTTGAATTTTCTTCAATTTTCGGTCATTTTTAACCTTAGCGTCATTTTACACATTTTGTTTCCTTTTTGTGTGTTTTGTTAGTGAATGTAAGTTTACAATGATAGGACTAAAACAAAGTCCTTACAGCATTATCATTTTATGACGAAATTCGTTACTGCACTGGACTCTGTTTTCTGAAATTTTAAAATTACACGGATCTTCGGTAACTTCCTCGACCTTTCAGAACTGATGGTTGGGAGATCTAAGCTAACGATTACCTTTCCTCCTAAAATAAAGACTTTATATAAAATATAATTTTACACAAATAAATCTTATTTATAATTGCAAAATTCATTGATTAAATAAACATTTTTCATACATATTTGTTAGTATTTTTTAAAACAGGTTATCTTCCTCTTATTTCTAAGCCATTTTACAAGTAATTTTCAAAGAATTTTTAGGTCATCAGAATCAGTGATCTGATGATGAATATTGTTATGAAGATATCTTGGGTACTGGACAAATATCCATTTACAGTGTGAGTAAATACGCATTTGTAGATGGAAAGAAAACCACAAAAATAACGTCTTCCCTTCAATTAGAAGAACAATTGTTTCTAATATATTGCTAAGAAACTCTTCGTTCCTGCTCAGCAGATTCTTGACTATCTCTCCCTTTGTATAACGTCTAGAAGGTTGTCCTTAACCCTACGATGCATGGACCTAGGAAAGTTCATGAATGCATATGCAGGCCTCTGAGGCCTTGCGCAATACGCTCTCGAAAAATGCACACAATTGTTTTTTATTCTTTAGAACTTAATTTCTTCATAATTTAAAAAAGTTAACGTTTAATGTTAAACAAATGATTATTTATTTAAATAACGATGGTTATGGCCTTAAACACCCTGCATATGCATGACGTAATAGAATAAAACTTTAGGACCTATCTACATAATGTCTGAGATTTTTTCATTGCCAGGGACTAAAATGAAATGAGACAGATTATCGAGTTGAAGCTCTCAGAAATGTAGTTGTGAAGAGTAAAAAGCAAAATAAAAAACGTTAGTGCATCGGTGACCCTGCATATGAATCCCAGGGTTAACATAAGCAGACGCGCTGATGATATCTTTACCTCTTGTCGAAGAATAAATTTACATTTTTCCGAATACAAACGAACAAAATCGCAAATTTGTGAACTGACGGAACTGAAGTCCAAATAGGTCAGCCCTGTGCCCCGCGCGAACACGCCTTATTCTAGGCCCTTCAGGACCGCAGCCAAGCAGCTGGTCGCTAGGGTTGCAGTGCACTCGCTGTACACAAATAACGCTAATGATCTCCTGAGTCTACAACAGCGGTTCGAGTCTTGCAAATGCGCGAAAAGATTCAACGAAATCAAAAATTTACCAAAAACACTTTCTTCGGAAATCTATGCTTCTGAGTCCAAAGCGATAAACAACTTATTTATTGCGAATATTATGAATAACACGCAAGGAGTGTTTTTTTCATCTAAAGTGACTCTGTACAAAATACCTTTGTACAAAATACTGAATATTACAGTGGTAAAGGAATACATTATGAGAGAACCGTAGCATCTAGAAAGCTGCGAAATGTCTCAACCAATTTGGTTTCAACTCAACGTATCCGGGAAAATAATAAACGTGTACTTTTATGGTTAAAATATCTAATGCAAACACGTAGATTATGTAATCGTCACTTTCTGCAGCAAGAGGTTCGCTTCATTGCTGTTTGATCGTTGTGTTCTTTATTCAGTGCATAAATACCCCGTGTCAGAGGATAAAACAGCGTTGTCTCTCAGTGTAATATATTTCACACATGTCATTGTGTTTGTAAGAACAATCAGTTTTAAAATATTTTTACTTGGAGGATATCGTATCGTTCACGAAGGATTATCAATGATCAGAAGTAGCAGAATTAAGTGATGTTCCAGTGTGTGGAAAAGTAATCATTTTAAGTTACACATCACCTTGGGGACCTAGCCCTAACGTCCGGAATCTTTAACTCAAAATAAAACAATATTTGGAAATTTCCTTTAATGTTGACATGATAAAATACCTAATACCTGTGTACTAGCATTTTTAAGTGATTACCTAAATTTGGAAGAGGAGCTCTTGGAAATAATAGTCATGGCAAGAATAATTTTCACATAGCCAACAAAATGTCATTCATGTGAGAAATCATTCATGTGAGAAATCATTCTCTGATTGTTGTAATATCTTCTGAAAGCTGTCGTACAAATTGTTTCAAATCGGCTTCGTGATTTTCTCTTTAAACTAATTGTTGTATAGGTTTTTTTCAAATATCGCCTAAAAGATTAGCAGCGTTTCTTGCTACAAGCCGCGCCGTTGGTTGTAGTAGTAACTGTTGATATTTTAGTTGGAGGCATCTGAAGGTTCGATACCAATTGCGATGGCGATTCTTGTGGTGGCGTTATATGATGCGATTATAGTTTTCGGGTATGATGTTTTGTGGTGAATGTGATTTATAGGTATGATGTTTTCAGATTAGTGTGCCATTGGCAGTGAATGCTGAGGAAACTGCAGCCAAGAGGCAGTAGAGTTAATTATCACATTGGACAGACGCGGAATAACGTCTGGAGACTGTTAATATTCTTCAATAATCAAGACATGTGATGAAAGAAAGCAACGAAAACATGAAATTAAAATCTAATGATATGTAATGAGATAATATCGAGGAAAATACAATATTTTCGTGCGAGAGTTAGAGTTAAATATTCAAATGAAATTTTACTTTTGTCACTTCCTTGATGTTTTTGTAAACAGGATACACCTGTGACATGCATTTAATTTGTATACAAACATTAAAGCGTCAATTTTGTGGCAAATATACTAGGGAAACATAGAACCATTAATGAAAATGAAAGAAGCTATCGGGAAGAAAATTATCAAAGTAACTGGAGGGGGTGAATGAAATACAAATGTATATATTAATTCAATGCCAATTAATTAATACGTATATAATACAAATTAATTAATACATAATTAATGTAAATAAGAGACATTGAAATTAATTTTACCTAATAAATTATCATTACTGAAAAGCTACGAGTACTGTTTTTTAATTACCAAAAGGTTTAGATCAAGGGCCCAAGTATCAATTTGAATTGCATCTCGAAATGGATGTAGATATCTCTACACTGTCTCGCATTGCAATGTTCAAGAAACTCTAGGATAAATACATATATTTTAGATTATTTTACCAACAGAATACAATAATGAACCAGAATTAATTAATTTTGTTACCTCCAATAAAAAGTACAATTTTAGGCGTAAATCAATTCGGAAGAAAAATAAAACAAAAATATTTTAAAAATTAACATAATTAAATTATTTTATAACACATTGCTTAATTAATAACACATATTAATTCATTTATTCCCATTGATTTCAATTTATATCATAGTAATATGGAGGATATGGAGAATATGCTTTTACACATACAAAATACATCAATACGTATTACGACAAAATCGTAGAAGAGAGCTAGAAGTCTTTGATATCCCTTCACAAACTTGTGGGAATATTCCGATTAATTAAACTTTGCCATTTCATCTTGATCAAATCTACGGAAAGTTTACACGATATTCTCTGATATTGTTCACGAAGTAATGCTAATTTTTAACTGTCTAGCTTCCAATCCTTTGAATTAATATATGCTCGAAATATCCTCCATCTCTTTCTCGTTTTCGCTCTCTCTCGCCTCTCTCTTTCTCGCTCCCTCTATCTCTCTCTCCTCGCTCCCTCTCTCCTTCTCGCTCTCTGTTTTTATCTCTCTCTATCGTTTTGTCGCTGCCTTCTCGGAAGTTGGTCTCTGGTCATTTCCCTCCACCGATAGTAGATCTATTATCTCACGAAAACTCTCCCTCGCAAAGATGCTGATTTTCCAGTGAAAGTAAAAGAAAAAAAATTCAGCTACCTTGAAGTTCGGTGCGTGGTTTCGGTGTTACAAAATAGCCGTTTTATTTCAAAGAAAGAGGCAAGGATAAATAACGAGAAATTTCTATTTTCACTGCACATGGTTTTCTCACAGATGAAGATGAGAATCTAGCCACCGTCTTGTAATCCACCCTGACAATGATGGAAATATATAAATTTTCTGCAAAATTTCGAAACAATGTTTTCAAATGAAAAGTGGTTATTGACCCCATTAATTTCAATTTTTGATGGAAGTTATTTTTAACATTCTGAAATGACCGGTACGATTCTTCAACCGATAACCATTGCCACAGTCACCCATGATCAGAAATCATCATCTTAGCCATCATTCCTACCGCATATTTCGTCCTTACTCAGATTTTTATGATTGATTATTTCTTGTTTCCGGGCGCGTCATTAGTCCCGTACATGAAGTGCATGTTTTTCCTCGGGAGGTGGCGGTGATATTTCGCCGCTGGATGGCGAGATCTGGCGCTGACATATACGTCAGCTAGCGTTTCTTCCCAACTAGTATCCCCCATTACTGGGACACTGCCCAAGGCGAGACAAGCTCTTCGCTTTCGACTGGTCTCCGAACTTGTGCAGTTGTGTCGTGCACGTGAGTGTAAGAGTGGTAAGGAGGAGGAAGGAAAGATCCGTGGCTCGTTTGTTAGGGTATTGCCTGGTGTTGCTCGGAGAAACAACGGACTGGAATCCTAGATCCTCCCGGTCAGAGGCACTGCAACGACATCCATTGATGCCCTGAACCACCAAAGCCAGTAGCTGTGTCGGACGCAGGACGGCGAGCATTGCGCGACCTACGCAACCGACGACTGATCACCGCTCGTCGGGTGGTTTCCGAGATTCACAGCGGACTTCTTCCGAGCGCTGGCCAGGTAGGATCCCGAGCGGCGGTCGGGTGATGGTCTCAGAAATCACAGCTCTGACTAACAGCACAACTCTACCACATATACGGGAAGATCAGTCGGCAGCTTTTCCCAACCCCGCACGTCGACGGGTAGATCTACGCCGGATCTCACGTTCCAGCAGGAAAGGACCCCCCCCCACCAGAACATTCTTTACTCTGACGGAAATAATGACTAAAGTAGGTGTCGCGGCCAAAAACGGAAATACACATGATTAACGGGCGGATTTCAACGAATTGTTATTGTTTCCGTATTACTTTAGAACAATACCGTTCAGTATAAAAATTAATATTATGTCGTGACAAAAGAAAATGACCCATTTTACAAGGAATTTTTTGAATGTTTTGCCGATTTCTACTAATAAGTCATTTTTTACCTTTTCCCGTCATTTTTAATCCATTTTTTGCTAATTTCATGGATTTTAAAATCATTTTAATAATACTTGGTTCAAGTAATTTTTACGAGATGCAACAAATGTTCTCCACAGAATTCCTCAGTAGCCTATTCGATTTCTTCGCTCCGAAACTGTAATATCCACCATTGTGAGTATGTGACGCGTATGAACGCCATTGTCGGTTCAGCCAATTTCGGAATAACTCAAGACAGAGATTTCCTGGTAAAGAACAGTCCAAACGGAAAGTTTGAAAGCTGAGTTGACGTGAACGAATAGAAGAAGGGTTGATTGCATCAGTAACGTATCGAACAGCCTGAGTTGTTCATCCCAACTGTTTTTGATCAACTTTTTACGTTATTTTTTATTGCTTTAAGGACATTTTAAGAGCATTTTATTGATCATGTTTGGTGATGTTTTAGGTCATCAAAATCCGTCTCATACTCGTGATCATAATAACTGGGGAGCGGATGTTTGTGCCCTGAAAAATCTCGCAATATGCTGGTAAAAATTTGCGTTTATGACCTAAAAGTTATGAAATATACCATTTAATATGCAATTAAAATTAACAAAATTTCATGTCCTCTGTAATTCTTTCTTGATAAAATTGAGAAGTATTCTTGGAAGTGTAAAAGATACATTTTTATACAAACGTATTATAATATACCCTACTTCACGAGAGAAACAATTGAAGTAGTCAACTTAGTGAATGTCTTGTTGGATTTCATCTGCGATGAAGAAATATCCTACATTTGCAGAAGCATTTTATCATCAATAGCCCGCAAAAAATGACAAGCTCTCTCGAATCAATTAATGCTCACAAATAGGTTCTGTGAAAAGATGAAACGTTTTAGAGATAGGTCTGTATTTTAACGAAATATGCAAAATATGCGCCTATAATTACACTAATATGCACCAATAGAAAAAAATCGGTCAAATATGCCCTAACATATTACTCTATATAGCATCATATTCTATGTTCTCCAAATGTGAAAAAAAATTCACTTAGCTATGTACTGCAAAAACGGACAGAAAAAAATGCAAAATCATAGAAATCCGTTCCCTAATAATGACGACGATCACCTAGTCTAACATCGCATCCGCGCGTCGTGGAATCATTCCCCCGAAACGCGACGCCTTCCCTTAGCGTCGGCGTCCGCTGGCGTCCTCTGGCGTCCGCGCGGCGATCACTTAGCGGCGAAGGCGGCGGCGGCGGCGGCGGCGGCGGCGGCGTTGGGCGCGTCGCTCCCGCAGGCACAAATTAAGCCCCGGCGCGCGGGTTCTGGGAAACACGTGTAAGGGCGCCGCGCGAGCCCGCCTCATGCATTTAAATTGGCTTCGTGACGATTCCCTATCTCCGACTGGACCTGGTAGCCGTCATGTCCAGGTAATATATTCGCCCTTGCGCGCCCGAGTAAGCCGCCCGCCAAAATAACAGATCCCGGCCTAAACGCCGCGATCTATCACCATCGCGGAACGCCGAAATGCAAGAAATTTTAAACGAGCCGTGTAGTCGCGAATTAAAAAAAAATATATATATGGAGAATGGCAGCCGGGGTGCCGGTCGCGTTTGAGAAATGCTATAAAGAGAACTTGTTACATGGCTCAAGAGATAAGAGCGTTTGAGTCCGTCCATCCACCCGGATCATCCATTTCTCTTCTGTGCCGGACGTGGAGTTCAAGGATGTTTTTTGTGCAATGTCTCGATATCTGAACGGAAATGACGCCGTGTCCTTATTTCACAAGCATAGCAATAAAGCGCGCCCATCAATTAAAGGATAATCGCTTGCGAAAATCTGGAAGTGTTGTATCCTTTTAATTGTAATTTAATTTCATCCTACAATGTTTTGAAGAGCACGTTCATAATTCTTCTTTTTCGTTCTCTGACTGCAGTGAAATTAAATATTATGTCATGTCTGTCAAGATGGTTTTAATAAATTCAATTATTAGGCGACGCACCGCCTCATCTGCCGATAAGTTGGAGCACGTTGACAGGTAGGTAACGACTACACGACTCTGTGACAAGTCGTATTAGCTACTTAAAGCGCGGGGAACAGGACAGTGCGTTGTCGCCGAGGTAAATTCTCAGCTTTTTGTTCCATTCGCCTGCGTTCACCTCGAACGCTGCGTGACCAGCGCGATCACCTCAGCCCCAACCCAACGACACACACACAACACACACACACACACACACGCCCACACACACGCCCACACACACACACACACACGCACACACGCGCGCGCACACACACTCGCGCGCGCGCACACACGCACACACGCGCGCACACACACATGCACACACGCGCGCACACATAGACACGCACACATACACGCACACAGCCCGTGACACTACGCGTTCTCGTCACTGTTGCTCCGGAGCTGGTATTCCTGCAAAACCCAACATCAGTCAGCATCGCTCCGAAATCCCTTCAACCATCGCTCGATAGTTGTACGTGTGGATGCGAGCAGCCCTCAACCATCCCCACCGAACAGCAGCGAGCGCACGGTGCGGCTGCCGCCCCCACCGCCCCCGCCGCCGCCGCCGCCGCCGCCGCAGCCCCTCGCAGGAAACGTCAGTCAGAGCGCTATCGGCCATCGGCAGGTCCCGCCGGCGTTTCCGTATGTGCGGGTAATTAACAACTCACTCCCATCTCAGGCGGCGGCACGCGAACCCTCCCTCCCTCCCGCCCTCCCTCCCGTCACCCGAACCACCCGCTGCACCACCCGCCCCAGCCGGCGGCCCCGGGCCGCCCCCGGCCGGAGCCACCCTCGCGTCCGCCCCCGCCCCCGCCCCCGCCCCCGACGCCCCGCACGAGCGCTCCCCTCGGCGGCGGGGCCCGGCCCAGCGCGGCGCGGCGCCGCGTCAGCAACAGAAGCAGCCCTCGATTCCCCGGCCCTTCGGGCGCGCTCGAAAAACACCAACACGCGTTCTGTTAAAGGGAAAGGCGCTGCTTTTTGGCGTTTGTATCTCCGGCTCCTCGGTGGATTTCATTTATAATGAAATTCGTATAGGAGAGGGCACTCACGTAAAGTCTCATTAACACACAATGCACAAATTATTATTAGAATATTGTGCTCGAGCGCTCTCGAGTATGGTCGATGCACGCGTATCAGCTTTGCTGCTGCCGTTTAATAAATAAGTAAATATTCTTTGGATATGCTTTTCATTCGACTTTCCAAAACAATGTGTGTCTTTCTTACTAGTGAGTAAGTAACTTAACGCAGACGTTCAGAACGTTGTGAATAATGTGAATATTTCAATAAATGTCATTTTTTTTACAATACCAATTTTATTGCTGTTAAAACATTGACAATTTTCATCTTCACTATAAACAATTTCAAAAAAATTGAAAGCTTCGCACAAATTTTCATTTTCCCTAACTTATATTTTTGATAACATTCACAATATTTAAAAGTTAATAAATATCTAAAAGATAAACTATACCCAAATTGTATTATTACCCTAATGAACATTGCGCACCTGCATACAAACTAAATTCTAACTGCACTGCACGAAATGTCTTCTTTGACAATAATACATTGTGTATCAACTCATGAAAATTTGCAGTTAAATGTACAGAGCAGGTTTCAATACTTTTTACTTTCTCGAATACTACTTATGTAATATATACAAAAATAATTTTAATGCTCCCGGAAAAACCAGCAATTTTTCGACAGAAAAACTTTTATTGTGAGGCCGTGATATTCAAAAGTGGATAACTCTTGTTCCAATATGTAGTACAATGTTTTAACATGTTGAGTAGTCAGAAACTACATTTTGTGGGACCCTGATACCAAAAAATTGGTTTTTGGCAAAACTGTCCGCCCATCTTTCCGTACGTGTGTGAAAAACACTCGTGCGTAAACTGTAACCAGGATCTGTAAAAAAATTGATTTTCCTCATTGATCTGATTGATGTTGCGGACTCTTCAATTTGAAACGGATATTTTAATTTTTGGATATACTTTACATAAAACCTTAACATTTTCTAAATTTTCTCAAAAGTGGCTCAAAATTTGTCCCCTTTTCGATGATCCTTCTATATTTTCGAAAATGGCAAAAAATCATATTTGAAACGAGCAATATTGGTTGTAGAAATTTTTTCTACTTTAAATCTCTTCAAAATTCGATCTTTAAGTAAGATCATGTACGTTTTAAAGAAAGAGTAGTTTTTCGTAATTTCTTGTTTCAAAATTGCAAAATCGAATATTCCGCACGTTTTTTTGGTTAGAATCTTTCAGGAGTTATCAGGTCGCAGTATGACAATAACAACACTGACACGATGATTTGAAATTCTCAGAATAATTTCTCATTTTTGGGCGGTGTTTCTGTATGACGGAACGCAGTTCTGGATTGTCGATTTATTTTGATGTATTGGTTTTAAATGAATTATTTTTTTCGAGCCCAAAGCGTTACAACTTTTATTGAGCGATGTCTGCCATGTATTTATAGCTTCAGCAATTGGGGTATTATGATTTTATGTTCCCATTACTGATGCAAGAAAGTACGTGCTGCAGTAGCACCACTATTTTAGCTTTAATATTATGGTAAATATTGATGTAAATTCATGAAAAAGCATAATTTCACCTGTACCTTCATTACTTAACTGATAGTCATAAAATGAAAAGGAATGTAATCGTTACTCACGTAAGCGATGTATAAGAAATAATTACCTATTTTACTGGGTAATTGTCTCTGGTTTCACTTTCATGTCGAAATGTTGTTTTTCTCCTTTGTCATTGCGAAGGAACATGATTTCATTCCTCAAGCAGTGCTGTGGTTTGGGTTTCAGCTACGATAAAAGAGCCATTCGCCGAGGGCGCGAATTGATTGGTTGATTGATACATCCTGGTATGTAAACTGCTGTGGTCGTCGTTACTCACCTGAGTGTAGTTATTTCATCCCGGGATGTGGTAATGTTCCTAACCTGGATGGTAACATCTGGCGTCGACATACACTTAGGCTTCGCGGAGCATTACGTGCTGCAAGTATCTCCCCCAGGAGGTCTTGCCCTAGCAAGGTAAAACTTTAAGCTCCCTTCATGTGTGGGAGTGAAGTGCATGTAAGTATAAACCTGTGTAAGGGAAGAGGACAAGTCAAGAAAGAGGAAGGAATGACCGCGCGCGGCCCGTGGCCGTTTGTTAAGGTACTGCTCCGGCATTCACCTGGTATTGATGGGAAACTGCTGATTTAAGCAGCGGGGCACTAGACTTTCCTTCCAGCCAGTGACTGAATTCGACCTAGCACTCCAGTTTCAAAAGTTCTTCGTCGGGACCCGAAACCTACGGCCACCGTCTCAAGAGTCGCAAAGCTGTCTCTGAGCTACGTACGAGGCGGTGCGAGGCGCGGCGCGGTGGCGGAGGGGGGAGGGGCGGGGGCGGACTGGCGATGCACCCTGTGGCAGCGGCGACGCGGCGGCGCGGCGCGGCACAGCGCGCCTGAGCGATGGGCCCTCCGCCTCGCACCGTGTTCCCCAGCGGAGCGGCGGCGGCGGCGGCGGCGGCGGCGGCGGCGGCGGCGGCGGCGGCGGCGGCGGCGGCGGCGGCAGCGACTCGGCCCGCGGTCCCAGGAATGTCGCATCAGAGATCAAAATTCCTGCATACCGGTCAACCTTCTCCCACACATACACACATTTTATACACGCGGCCCCTCCCCACCCGCAGTCCCCCGCCCGGCCCCACCCCGCCCCACCCCGCCCCGCCTTCTTTTTCTTCTCCTTCTCCCATTTCTTATTTCGTTTCATTTTTTTTCTCTTTCTTCACCCGCCCCGAGAAGAATCCGGTCAGTCCGGGAACGAAACTGCCGGAGATCCGTCGAGTATAAGGTTCGCCGAGAGGAGAACCAGTATTTCAGACGAAGCCTCCAACAAACAGTTCGGGTTTTACTTGTTGCGCCAGTGCCACCTTGATGGAAAGGGTGACAAGTGACGAGCGCATTCCGCTTCTACCCTTTGGAGGTTCGAGGGGGGCCGTGGCGCGTCGAACACTTCCCGCCCCGCCCCGCCCCTCCCCGCCCTTCGCCGCCGCGCCACGCCGTCGCGGCGCCCGCTGTGTCGTTCGGACGAACGCGCTGCTGATGAAAAGCCAGCCGGTTCGCGGAACCGCGTAAGAATCCGCGACTCGTTCTAATAAACACCCGGCGCCAGGGAGCGCTCCGCGATTTCAGGAACGCGCCTCGCCCCCTTCCCGCCCCCCCCCACGCCATGCGAGGACCTGCTCGGCTCGCGGCTTGCTTTTTCTCGCCAAAAGGAAATTTAAAAAGGGGCAGACCAGTTTCTAATTAACTGCGGAAGATGAACTATGCATTTTTGCCGCGGGGAGCGCCCGCGCGTGGTACACAGGTGGTGGACGTACGCGCGCACATAAATTGTTCGTACTACCTTACTCGTTTTACTCATTAATTGCTGGATCTGTATTGTAATCTGCCTGTCGCTCGTAAATCCCGTTCCTTAATTTATTTAAATTGAATAATCATGACTACACTTGCGTTTGTTATTGTAACGAAACCTCCTCCGCCGGTGGTGAGTGGGGACCTATGGGATTATTAATTTTTATTATCGGCTTTCGAATCACGTATTGTGTATAGAAGCGTGTGCTGTAGGTTGTAATCTGGAATTGCTATCGCGAAATCCAATATTTCTGGGAGGGAAACCCCAAACCCCACCTTATATTCGGAGAGTACCGCTTATGAAATCGATTACGTAACTTTCTCTTGTTACACGAACCTAACAGTCTTGAAGTTCCTACATGCAATTTCGGACACTAGCGTTAATAATTCATACAAACGTCCCAAACAATTATACATACTCTTACGTAATTATACAAATTTAAAAATGAATATCTTGCTACTTCAGGATAATTATTTCAATTTAATAAAAAACGTGATTTTTTTGATAATCCATTATTTCTCGATAATGGCTTGCCGTATAAAATTACCAAAATAATAATTTTATTCAAACAAATTTGTGATAAATTATATTGTCACTCAGTACTTTACTTAGTAAAATGTTAGTGCTTCTAAAATGTTTTGGTAAAATATTAATTACATCTCGTTTATAAAAAATATAGAAATTTGTGATATCTCATAAACGAAAAAAGTCATTAACAACTACATTCTCTTTTCTTTCAATATCCACAAAGAAATACGCCTACATGACAACTGCATCTAAAAGGATAGATTTATTATGAGCTTGTTACTTGTTTATTTCTAACATATCAAAATCAAATCTAAATATTAAATCTTTGGAACAAATTTAAAGGATAAATGTGTAAAAATATATCACGTCGGTCATCAGCCTCTTGGTACATCTGAAACCTCATGTTTTGTTTCATTTTAATTTACAACGTTACTAAAAGGTCGCTCATGTGAACGTTCATTTGGTTTCGCTATGAATTGAGATTATTAATTCATGATATACGTGATTTTTTACCCTAACACTTCATTCAGGAATGTCAAAATCCTTATTATTAACTATTATGTCCCACTAAAACTATTGTCTCCCACAGTTAATGAAACATTCTCAATAATCATAACTTGAAGGAAGTAAAAGCGAAATTTTTGTTTAAGATGCTTTCAAAATTTCTGAAAAATTAATTGACCTAATGCAACAAAACGTACATAGGACAATTAATATCCGTAACAATTATAGCGTGACACCTCTTCCTTAACAATTTCACTTCATAAAGAAAGCAAATTGGGATACGTATTGCCTCCGCTTACGATTCGACTACAAATTGTGTCAACGAAAAGAGCAAGCTCCTGGATGAGTCTCCAACATCTGCTGCGCAAACACCTGCCAGCTGACACGCGGCGCAAGAGGCAGGAGGCGCTGAGATAATCATAAAAACGAGAGACGAATGTCCGAGAAGACGGGAGATGCAACGTCGCAACATCAGACTTCATTATGGATTCACTATGGTACTCGCAGTCAAAAGTCAGCGACCCAGAGGGTAAGAATCGTGATGCGGCGGCCCCCGAGACAGCCGAGTAATTCCGCCTCTGGCAGAATTCAAAAATCTCAGAAAGATCAATTGCATAAAATTGGTCTCTTATGGAAAACATTGCATAAAAACTATATAAATGTTATAATAATAATAATAATAATAATAATAATATATAGTAGATACGTACATGGTACGATTCAATATGTATGGACCATAAAGATTCAATCTAAGTTGATTCCAGGAATTAAAACTTTTGTATTATATACATTTATTATGAGTTCGCACATTCAGCATGTGCCTTTGAACAAAACAAGTATAGAAACGGTTTACACTGTCATAGACAATACAAATTGACATAAAAACAATAGAATACAAATTATTGAAATCAATATTTACATTTGGCTTTACATCAGAGCACAACATATTGCAAGTTATAAAAAAATTGAAAGCTTGTCAAACTTAGTGGTTACAATTCGTCAATTTTGGAAGGTAGCACAAGATTAGATAAGTTAAGGAATGTCACCAACTACAAAGATTGCAAATCATAGATTGAACAGTGAGATTGGCAAAAAATAATTACAGATGTTGGATTATTATCAACGTCTTATAAATTTGGTTAAGTTTTTGTACGTCACTTTTGGTGTTCATCGCATTATTTAAAATAATTTGTATCATTTCCGCAATTAGCGTTTTTGACGTTTGTTTTTCGTGGTGTAAAATTCCAATGGAGTGGGATATTTCACACACATTTCATAAATAATACCAGAATAAACAGGAAGAACCTAAAACAATTTCAATAATAATAATAATAATAATAATAATTTTAGTAATAATGATACTAACGTTTACCTAATAGTAATGTACTCAAGGGTTCCTATTACTTTTGGCAAATCGATTTTTTTCTCCTTCACCTAAAATTCTGAATAAATTTCACTCATGAGTTGAGGCAAGAAAGAAATGAATCGAATTTGAAGCAATCCCAGGTATTGGCAAGAAGTTATCAGTTTAATCAAGTCATCAAGTATAATTCAAGCGATGTGCCCCTGTTCTCTTTAATTAGTCAAATATATTTACTCTGTGAATGTGTACAATTAAGTGTTCTGGAAAAACAAACAAGATATCGAAACATTTTGATGAAACGTTTAGCTGAAACATTTAGCTGAACGAGTAAAAGAGATGAGAATATAGGCAATTCAATGCTACAAAATAGTAAAATGGGTCTGCTGTGAAAGATAGTGTGAAACTTTAACTTACATCTGAATTGAAGAGATTTTAAAACACTATTGAACGAATGGCAACTGTCAATTTTATTAGTAAATATTCTTTTTTATATTTCTTGTAATATTGCATTATATTTATCTACTTCTTGGTCGTAAAAATGAAGTTAAAACATAAACAGAACATCGAAGATTTAGTTTCTTTGTGTAACTTCCAACCTTTACGTAAAACCATTCCAGGAAGCAGTGATATTGAGAGTTTTCATACTTAACTAGTAATTTAAAATTACAACATCTATCTGTTATTTTTCTTTGTCTTTAATAGTTTTATTTCAGTATTTAAAACATACCTACAGGACTTTATCTGGGTTTATTAACACATTTATTCGTCAAATAGTCATACTAAATTCTTCACATTCTACATTCATCTCTACACAACCCTTGAATTTATAAAGTGCACGCGTGGTATTTATTATAAAAATGCAAATAAATTTATCTGAAAGCTTAAGAAAAGAGAAGATAAAAAATGGGAATATAGTTACAGTTGCCGGTAGGTTAGCGTTTATCAATTAAGATACACGTGCAATACGAATGATAAAATATCTTCTTTTCTAAATAAATTGTTTATTTCAGTGACTTCAAGTAGTATAAGTGGTATATTTAAAAATACATCTTTAAAATGTTACGGCAAGCTAATATCAACCACTTGTGAAAAGAAGTAGTTTTATTGAGTACTAGAAACAGCCTTCTCGGTTCTCATAAAACAGTACCAACTTCTCCCGCCCGCCGTCTGCCTCGCCTGCGTCGTCGTCGGATGCCCAAAACCCGAGGCGCGTCCGACCACGGCTTTGATGACGTATTTCGATAAAATACACTTTTAGTTCCAACTTTAAATTTAAGAGTCCCGGAACGCCAAGCACGCCTATCTCCCATCTCGGGCACAGTCACAACAGAAAGAAGCAGCGGCAGCGAGGAAAAAACGCGGGGCGGCGGCGAAGGAGGCGGAGGCGGCGGCTTGGTGGGCTGCCGCGGTGGGACTCCGAAGCGAAGCCCGCGAGATGGGAGATTCTCTGTTGATATTTCCTCAGACGTCAACGGCGCATCGTGAATGCAGTGATTTATTCTTGCTTCCTCGTTATCGACCCCTGTGGTATGCCTACTAAATTGACAACTGATCCCAGCGAGATACAGAAGAAATTGTATGTCTCTGTTACAAGGATGACAGGTCGAATATGCAAAAAATTAAATAAAATTTTATTGATTTTGTTACAGTTCTCGGGAGTTCTCAATGAATGCCACATGCATCCTCAAAGAAATGTCGAAAATGCGAACTTAAAACTAACCAGGCGGCAGTTAAAAGTTTCTCTTCATCTAGTAATGCAGGACAATGTCATATAGAAATGAATTTGAATGTATCGCGTCACATATGGAATAATTCTTTTGACACAAATTTCCATAATGCGAGTCATTTCAGATGAATATCTACACAACGTAATGATTTAAAATGATACAATGAAACATATATTAAATAAAAGTGGTAAAATAATAACAAACCGTTCAGATTGTTGCCTCCTATATCTCGAAAATTGAAATGAAAAGAATGAAATTGCATTACCAATCAAACAGAAAGATGTGTATTTATCAAGAATATAATAAGTCGATTCTCACTGTAATGAAAGTATCTGATCTCTGAAAATGTATTCGTCACAGCAGCATTAAAAGCTTAAAAAATAGTAGTTTCCCCTTGATACAAAGGAAAGCAAAATTTCCAAAGATCAATAAGAGACGACATAATCATTAAATCTGGAGTATCATCAAAACTTTGCGATGCTACACATTTTCTTCATTACCCTAACTTCATACAGTGGCGTCTTATTTGTTAAGATTTTCCTTGCGAGAGTACTTTAAAATTCCTCTTAATATGTGCACCACATAAAACCTCCGCGAAACAATTTACTTCCACCTTTGAATATCAGAAGCAAGTTGTCTCACGCTGGATGTCTCACGCACGTCAGGATTGCCTCACGCCAGATGACTCAAAGTGGAAGATCGCAGCATCATGCAGATAGAGTTTAGGGATTAACATTGTTCCGATGTCGTCACTGAAAATAATATTGTAAAAATTTATATAAATAATGCTGAGAAGCGGATGAGAATATGAATGCGTGTGTATTAAGTCATTAAACGTATGTAAACCGACAGTCCATAAAGTCTATAATAAGGAGCTTCCATTATTAACATTCATCATGCTTTTAATTATACATGCTATTTTTTAATTAAAAGATTATGCAGGTAAATAATATTTCTTAAAAAGGAGTTTTGAAGGACACATTTCTTGCATTCTAATAAAGTAAATACGATGATGCTCATGGAAACATTCAGTTGGCGGCAGAATGATATAAAAGTACAACCATTCCAGCACAAGTTTGTTAATATTTCTGAAATGTACGCGTTTCGTTACTATCAGGTCTATGTTACTTGCTAACCATGCCCCCAATTTAGTTTGGCATCAATGAGTGGCAAGAAATCCGCTCCCAACGAAAACATATAACTAAGAGACCTATAGGTTCCAATGCTACACATCAGTTACACAATGTAGTCTAATGCCTGCTCTTGGCAATGTCTCAGAAGAACAGCCACCGCTGACAAACAATTCTTTTTCATCCGTCGATAATACAGTCCGCCAGGAAAGTCTTTCCGCACCCAGTCTAATCAGAGCCTCCTGTTAAAAACTGTGTTTATGTTGTTAATAACCAGATCACTGGGAAACAAGTAAGGAGACAATACTTCCAGCATCTATAATGATGGTGGCGGGTACGCAATTTAGGTTTTCTAGCTGCAGTTCGTGCAACCAACATAATTTCTGTTGCAAGCACTCTCCCCAGCAACGTGCCCTTAAGGAAAGACTTTCCTGGCGCGCTATACAAACTTCAAACAATGTTCTGTCATGCTGTTTTTCACCACTGTCATTTTTGTTCGCAATCACTTCGGCAACTTTTTTGAACCTATTACTGAGTTTCTACTGATTTTAATCTCCAATTTTCTGTTTCAAACGTCATATCAAAGATTTTTTTAATTTTACCAAATTCTCTTAAACGTTTTGTGAATTGCGCTATCTTTTGCACCATTCCCCAAACGCGTAGATATCGAGCGAGAAAGTCTTTGTTAAAACATCATTCTTACCGTTTCCCCTGATATAATTCTTTCCTTCATCTGGAACCAATCCTTTCAATAGGAAGATAAAAATATTATTAGTCACTCCCACCCACTGAATTTCAGTATTCCACATTTAAAAATTCTACACCACCTCTGTCAAGTAAACTCTCAAATCATAACTGTCCATTCCAACTCAAGGTAATAAACTACGGTAAAAAATAAGTATTGTAGATTTTATTTAACCATTATATATTTTATGGTTCACTGCTGTGTGTTTACAGATCTGAAACAAAACACGTAATGGTATACTTAATACCCTTGCGGGCCTTTCTGATCCTTTATGCCCTAGGGCCTTTTGAATACTTTATGGCCCGCTCTAATACCAACACAACACATTCAACATTTTTATGAATTCTATTTTGTAAGGTTAAGATGCAAGCAAATAGAATAAATTAATGGCATAATGCTCAAATAAATAAAATAACTCGTTATAAACCGTATTTTGCTTAATTGATATGAAAATTAAAATTTTGGAATGTTCTCGTGAAATTATAATTGTCATCGATCACATACATTTCACTGTTACGTTTCACCTTTTTTAGAGAACTAATTACTGTATATTCTTCTTGAGTAGTAGTAACCTAGTGAAAAGAAATATAAGGCACATCGGCTAACATCCTCGAAATATTATTTTTTGATGTTATGACATAGAATATGTAAAAATAACTTTTGGCAATAGAGGCTAGTAACTAAAAAGTACCGTTTCATCAGCGCAATTTACACTGTTATTCACACGGGTAACTCTCAAATACAACATAAACAATTTCATATATTTCTCGAGATATTAATGAAAACCCCTGTCCGTAGTTTTGTTAGCTTTTGCGATAATTTCCGCAGGAACTCCACAATATTCTTTCACTTTGTTCGAACAAATTAGTCCAATAAAGTTTATGCAATAGTAATTAGATATACATTCTGTTTTGTTTATCTGACGTCATATTGACAAATGACTATTACTATGAGTCTTTTCACTTAGGCGCAAGAAATGTTATAAAATGTTTCGAATTCTCATTTTATTCAGTAACGAACTAGTAAACCATAAAGTTTTGTATGCACCACGGGCGTTACTAGATGTTTTTGCCCCTCAGACGACTTCCAACTCACTCGGGCCAGAGGCCCTCGGTATTGGAAGTCGCTGTCCGAGCAAAAACATCTACTTAACGTCCTTGACACATAAAAATATTATTTTATTTATGTTATTTTTGTTATACCCATTCATACATTCAATTCCATACATCGATAATAAATATTTGGAATTGAAAGCTTGCAATTTGAAGACAACTGTTTATCTCTAACTACAAAGTCTAAATTAATGTAAAGATGTTTTAAGACAAAAACAAATTATTACTGCAAACTGTAGAGTCTTTAATAACATTTAATGCTACTGTGACTTAAAATAAACGGGGGAAAATATTGACCAGATTTCCACTTTTCCTGCTCTCGAAGTGTTTCACCTCTTGCACCCGCCAATTGCACGCACATCGCAAACGGTGCTAAAACAATTGCTCCTCCGCCCACAATGGCCGCCCGTCTCATTCATGGACCTTTTCCTCCTCCTCCGCCTTTATCACTCCGCCTTCCTCCCCCTTCCGCTCGCGGCCGCCTCCCAAATCTTGCGGTGGGCGGAGGCCGTGGCGTGTTTATGCACCCTTAACCTTTACGCCGCTCTAATGCGAGAAGGAACGGCTCCCCGCCCCGCCCCTCCCCTCCCCGCCCCGCCCCCGCTGTGCGCCCTGGGCCGAGCGTGCTGTCAAAAAGCCCGCGCCGCCGCCGCCGCCGCCGACTGCGCTCCGCGCCGGGCTCCGGGCTGGCGGGCGGGGGAGTGGGCCGAGTTTTTATTTTTACAGCTCATGTCGTGCCATTACTGGGGCGCCCCGCAGAGTGGTTAGCTGTTTAAGTACTCCAATATTTCTCTCGCCGCCGCGATGTATATTCATTCCCCCCACGCGGCGTCTCGCAGGGTCGCAGAGTTGGCCGCCGCCGCCGCCTCCACTCTCACCTACCCCGCCCACGCTGTTGTAGGTGCCTGACGCTACTCCCTTTGCCGCCGTAATTAACGCAATCGCAAACACCGTTCCACCTCGCCCTTCCGCACTCATCACCCCGCCCCCCCACCCCCGCGTCTACTAACACAACCGTCACGTTCGTCACGTAGTACCATTACTATCAGCTCTACCACTGACTCTAAACAAACCATTAGTTTCCGCTGTGTCGTCTTCGCAGCTCCCGCCTTCCGGCGATGCTCAAAAACCTTCCCAGGCGCTCGAATCGCAAGGTCCATCATATACCCATGCAATAAGCTACGTATGTTCATTCATCCGACGCTTTTTTCTAGCGTCTGCCACCGGCTTAGGTGTCTCAGGGCATCAATTGATGACACTTTCAATGCTCCTGACTCGGCAGGTCCTAGGGTTCGAATCTCGACGGTGGCAGTATTTTCGACATCTAGAGGGCTATGTCGAGTTTAGCCACCCTCTGAAGGAGAATTCTAGTGGCTACTGCTGATCGGTCGTTTTCCATGGTCCAAACAACATTGGCAAGTGTCGGAACTATACCCTAACAAACGGGCCACAGACTTTCCTTCTGTGTCTCTTGCCCCATCCTCGCCCCTAACTCACCCACACACGTACACTACACGACCACACTTACCGAGAGACAAGTCGGGAGGTTATAGCTTGTCCCGGCAGGGTCGCTGTCCCGCTGATGGGAGACTGCTGGTTGAGGAAAACATTGCACAAGCCGACATGTAGGTCGGCGTTGGATCTCGCCTTCCAGCGGGAGATCACCGCCACCTCATGCGATGCACTACACTTCCGGGAATAATCACCCAATCAGTTGTCGGGCCTTTAATCACTTATCAATCAATCAATCAAATTCAAACACCTACTTAGCGCGCGAATCACAATCTCCTAGGGGCACATCATTCATTCACCACTTCTTCCACCTTCTGCCACTTCGCAACCCTCCGCGCTTTCACCCTCGCCATCTCCCACGGCGTCGCTTCCAGGAGGCGTCTTCCCCCCCCCTCCTGCGGCGTGCGGGGGTTTCTGGGTAATTAACGAGATAAATACCGCGCGTTTGCTTTTGTCCGCGCCTGGCGTCCCGGCCGCCGCCGCCGCCGCCGCCGCCGCCCGCTCGCGCGCAAGGGGCCCGCTGGTATCATCCTCGCGAGTAAAACGTTACCATAATTTAGCACTAAAGGTAAATCATATTTCAGCGCGCTTAACACATGATTAAGCCTCAGGGCGGGTAAGCGACGCGGGCGCGGCGCGGCGCGGCCTGCGCGGGGACCTGTTGCACCCGGCGGAGATATGGGGCGGCGCGCGGTAACGTATGGACGCAGCCGCGCCGCGCCGCGCCGCGCCGCCCCGGCCGCCATCTGCGGACCCATCTCCGACGCCCGCTCCTCGTCTTCCATCACACGCGCCGCCTCGCGATGCGACGTCAAAGCATCGATCTTCTGAATTAAAACATTCATGTTTTATTTATATTGTTTTATTTATTCATTCATTTGTTCATTTATTCACTTATTTGTTCACTTATTTATTCATTTGTTTATTCATTTAACCGCCAAAAGCACTTAAAATCTGTTTGTACGTACTATGGGGAGAAGAGTATTCTGTGCACGGTTTCTTAAATTCTGGTGTCTGTACCGTATTTTAAGTACTTTGAAGATCCTATAATTTGCAGGCAGACAATTATAACAAATTTTTATGAAACAATTATTACTTTACCAACATTTCGAAGGACATCGGCCTTCTTCTTCACGGTCTAATAAATAAATATAACAATATAATAATACATTTCATAGTACATTGCTAATTGTATAAAATGTTTAAATTATAATTGATATGAGTTTTTCTTTAAATAATGCTATGTTTATGACATATCACATACCATTTTTTAATTTTGGTTTTTTTGATCGTTGTTTTTCATTTTTCAGTACAATAAAGAAAAATTCATATCAATTATAATTTAAAAGTTTTATACAATTAGCAATATACTATGAAATGTATTATTATATTGTTATATTTATTTATTAGACCCTGAAGAAGAAGAAGAAGAAGAAGAAGAAGAAGAAGAAGAAGAAGGCTAATGTCCTTCGAAACGTTGGTAAAATAATAATTGTTTAATAAAAATTTGTTATAAAAATATTGGATCTTCAAAGAACTTAAAATCATTTTAAAAAGGCAGTCTTTGAAAAATTAAATTTGGCATTACGCTCTGCAAAGTAGTATCTACCGTAACCTACATACAAGATGAATTGTGAATACATTTGGAAATGAGCAGTTTTGGCAAGAATTGATAAGAAAATATTCGCTCTGTTATAACAATAACTATTTGCAAAGGCAAATCAGCTTCAGATTTGGGATATTTTCCCTCATCGTGCCCGCCGTGAAGGAAGCGACTTCCTGCCGCGAGAACATGGATGAAACAGTACCATGAATAAATGTATTTTCCACTGAAGGATAGAAGACGTGAACTGATGGTGAAGTTTCATTCATGTTAATAATACATCGACCAAAATTCATGGATGGTTCTTAAACATTGATGTTTTAAAACTGGTTAAGAGAGCAAACAGGGCTTTGTGGGACGCGAAGCTCCTTGGTTTGTGTGGATTCTCTCTCATAGGCAGCGGTCCGAATTTTTATGTATTTACGTATCTTTCGTCTTTCTATCTACCGTTCTCATAACTCGTATCTTGGCAAAACATCGCCGTCTTAACAAAATATCGCATTTTTTTCGTTACATGTTTTTACATATTTAGTAGTATATAACATATTTTACATATTTTGGTACTTTCATAATTTTTTTTTTCATTTCATCGATTTTCTCCTGTTATACATATTTTTTATGAATAGAAGTATTTTCCAAAATTAATAATTTTTCCCACATTATTACTTTGTACTGTGGAGATCACTATGCGCTACGTTTAGACGCGGTCGCCCGTTTTTTACAGTGCGGCGCGCTTGCTTCAGGTATCTCTAGTGGCGGGAAAAGCGCGTCAACGTCTGAAATCATTTTCACCTTTCGGTGTGAAACGTATCACTAACGCCTGTTTACGTGATCTTTAACCTTAATTTCCGAGAAACTTTGGCGATCGCCGACGTGTAACACGTCGATGAGAATGCTGAACGCTCTGCAGTGGTCGTAGATATCGCCCATTTTGAACGAGGCCTTCTGTTGCGTCTAGTCTGGCTGCTAACCTACCATCCTGAATAGCAATAGATGATTTATTACTGACGGGAAAGTTGTATGGTGCACAATATACATCAATTTGTGCTCTCAAAAGGATTTTTAAAATTGATTTCAGAAAATTTTTTATGAATGTAATGTCGAATTGAATTATAATTAGTGTATTTTAATATTGCATATTATGTCCGATTTTACATATTTATTGCATATTCTCCCTGTTTTTATTACATATTTTAATGCTTGATACTATATATTTTTCCGATCTCCACAGATTGGGTTTCCCAATAACACTCTCTTTGCGATTTGAATATTATCAGTATGATTTAACTGTTTGTTTTGTTTACTTTCCTTGAATATAACTAATGCGAGTTACATCACTCTTATGCTCATTACCATGTGCAGTAACAATTCGATTTCTTTCTTACATACACTTAATATACATTTTGCAATAATAAATTAAGAACAAATTTTCTTATTGACAACGTAACAATATTCCATTATTAACAGGTACTCGTAAAAAATATTTCAAATTTTCTTCTATATTTTAGGGACGCGCAAATGTATTTCTGACCCTCTTTGTCCATAGATCCAAATTCGCATTAGCAAATAGATGAAATTTTGGAAACAAGTTAAGAATTACCATACCTGAATGTTTCTCTACCTAGCTGTCATGAATATTCCATTTAGACGATAGTCAGATAACTACGCTCATTTTTGTGTTGTGCCAACTTTCAGATATGAAAGAGGTTTAGAATTTCAGGCACAAAAAAACAAACAGTAAATCACACAAGAACACATTATATTCTACTTAAACATAACTAACATTTTTTATTAAATAACGACCATTGCCTTACGCAATAATATTATTTAACATGTATAAGATAGAAGCATTTACTACAGAAACGTCGTTTATTAGGCAAATATGCATTTATATGGCCATAAATTTCCAATATAATACTGATAAAACATCAAAATGGATCACCTAACCTAAAATAACGCATGTTCTGTTCAAGGAATGAAAGAAGCATGTGGGCAAATGCCCGCTAGGTTACTCTTTGGAAGGCGCTGCCGCTGCCTGAAGGCGCGTCGCCGCGTGCCGCCCCTGGCACGCGCGTCGCACGCGTGCTCGCACAGCTGCGAAAGCACTTCCGCGCCCCCGGCGCGGCGGCGGGCGCCACGGCGGAATTCCTGAACGCGCCCGCCGAGGCTGCTCGCGAGGGCGGAAACAAACATCCGCCTCCTAAATCCGAATTAGACTTTGGACCTCTGTTGCCTGAAAAAAAGCGTTGCATTTTGATTCAGAACAAAGTAAATTTACAATATATTTTACGTTAAAATAATCAGTAAAAATGTTAATATTGGAAATTTACAATGACAATGACAATTGGTGAGTGAAAGTATCCCAGTGGTACATTCCGCCGCCTTCTTACGTCTAGAGGAAATGCTATTTTATTACTTTTTGTTAGGAGTCAAGCTGAGGAATATCTATGCTGCAGTTGTAAGGGTTGAAGTCTGTGTAATCGGTTGATTTCTTCACTATTATCTAATAGGTTAATGACTAAAGGATTTGGATGCTTTTCCTGGCGTTGAAGGTAGATGGAGCTGCTTGTTTTGATTCTTTCAAAAACGTGAACTAAAATCTCTCATCTACATAAATTAATTAATAATAAGTATTTCCCCAAAACTCAAACTGCATTACTCTTATATTAATTTTAAATAACATAGTTCATTTAATAACATTTCTTCTGCTCGGTTTGGGGAAATGCTGCCAAATCAAATCTAAATGCATTGCAAGTAACGCAAAATAAGAGAGATCTGAGAAACATAGCGCTCCCTGGTTTATTCCGAATAAATATACATATACATTACTTCAAATACGTACAGTAGTATCACATTCCATAAAATTATCTCAAAATTTATTTTCTGCACTCCCTTGATCTCTTTGTTCTGTATTAATAGTTAACGAAAACCAGGAGACAAAATTTACCTATAGGGTCATACTTCCAGAAGACAAATTCAGAAAAAGAAGAAATAATATGAAATAAACAATAATCCTGTAAATCGATATTATCTCCAATTACACACTATTAAAAGACTGTGAATACAAAAATATGATAGAATAAATAAATTGCGGATAATTATACAGGCCAGTGCATCTAAATGACCTAGAAATTATTATTAAAAACCCTGAATAGCATGAATGTCGAGCATGAACAAAAAATTTAAAACTAAATGGTTTTACAACAGCATATACTTTCTAAATTTATTTCTAACTAATATTCTTTTCAACTTTTGAAATTTTCTAAAATTAAAAAAAAACTTGTGCAATTTTTCAAGTTTCCTAGCTCTATACGTAGAAAAAAGTTAAGAAAAAATTGAAACCATTCTTGAGAGTTGCAGAAGAGAGTTGAAGAAGAAATAAGGCAAAATACAGGTTTTAAATCATTTTAAAGATCTATTTTTAAAATAGATTTAATTTAAGATAAACCTTTATCTTCAATATTATATTTTGCAATGTTTTTGGAGGTAATCTTTAAACATATTGAGAGTTCACCAAAAATGGCACCATTTTTATCGTTCTCTGATACACACGAGGAGAAAATTTAAAGAAAAATATTTGGAGCTTTTTTTTCAGAAAATAATTTATTAAAAATTGCTTGCATTTCACAAAAAGGTGTTGCGAAAATTACTCATGTTTTCGAAAAATTGTAAATGACTTTATTTCAAATCCTATGTTTCCACAATATATTTCATAAAGGCAACATTGTCTATCTTCAATATAGAAAAAAAATTTTAACTTCTGCAATTTTGGAAAAATCAGTGATTTCAATGAAGATGAGATCCGCACAATTTTTTAAGTATTGTTTTTGCTATCCGAAGACAAAGTTTTCATAAACATATTTGGAGTCAATTTTAGAAAATTTAAAAAAATGTTGTTGAAGCTTCACGTAAAGTACCACCCCTCCGCAAAAAAAATCAAAATATCCGTTTCAAATTCGCAGGACCTAGAGTTCGTTCAGATCAATCAAGACATACCAATTTTGGAGAAAATCTTAACGGTTTAGGCGCTAGCGTTGACTGTCAAAAAGGCAGACTAGCGGACAGACAAACACGCCTCGATTTTTCGATATCAAGGACCTACAAAATTCGGATCACGGTTAAAGAGAATATTTCTTACATTGTGATTTGGATTCTTTCTATACAACGTGTTAGACGAAGTAATTTCCTACTAATATAGGTTACTAGTATAGGAACAAGTCTAATCAACCTTTTCGTAACCACGACCCAACAATAAGAGTTTTTCCTGTCAAAATATCGCAGATTTTCGTGTCACTATTACTACAATATCTCTTCTTACGAAATAAGGACAGAAAGTAATAGATACCGGTGCCACCACCACCTCCAGACACAGTGCAGCGTGGAAGGAGAGTGTGATCCTCAGGTTGTGCAATATTCCCATTCGGCTGGAAGACTGTAAGAGACATTGAAAAAAAAAATGCAATGTCTACAAAGTCTACAAATTGGAATCAATCCTATATACACCATGTAAGCAATGTTACGTAGGTGTGCACTTTATAAAGTGGATGTACACACATTTAATATGCCTTTGAGATTCTTTGAGAGTGTACATGATTAATCCATTTTACACCTTATCCATCGTAAATTCAGTCGTTTCAATGAATCAGGAACCAAGATTGCTGGCCGTGACTTTTCGGATACATCAATGAACGATCATCATTAAGTTGTGGTCAGAGTGATGGAAATACTTTCATAAAACGAACTCCATTATCAAATGTTTCGTAACATACGCTGACTCCAGACTGAGAAAAATCGAGATTCATTCGAGAAGTGCAAGAAGATAGTAATGCTGGCTTCGAAGGTACGACTGGCCGTGAAGAGGGAATGGTGAAATCGACCTATCGATGCAATCATGTTAAAAGGATCAGAAGGAAAGAAAATGATCCTTAGTGGACACCTACTGTATAGATTGTTTTTTCCGACACTTAATTTTATTAAATAATATAGAAGATCTTGTTAATATCAACTGATCGTTTGAAGTCTTCCACATCCAACATCTACAAAGGATCATTTATCTTGCTCGAAAAAACTGGTACTCACTTGTAAAATGTCGAATATGAGAAATCATATTTTCATATTTTTTCAAGTGTTTATGAAAATTCCGCAATTTTAAGGACATGACGTAATAGCAATGCAAATGTCAATTAACCAGACACATTTTACTTTCTCATTCTACTTCGTGACAAGTGACAGTAGTAATCGTGCTCCGGGAAAGCGTGAATTTTTGGCAGAATAACTGTTATTGTCGGACCCTGGTAACGTAAAAATGGATCAATCTTCTTTCATATATTAATATTGTTACTAATGTTTCATCCTTTTAATAAAGAACGCACTAGAAATAAATATGTTTCTAACGAATGTTCCCTGAAAGTGCGTTTTTTTTATTCCTTCGCGGTCAAACTAGAGCGTCCCACGTTTGTTTGTGATAAGGCGAAAGTCGAGCGGTGCAGCGCTTCAGTGGGACAGGCCGTGACGCCACCCCAACGGCCACTCCGTCGGCATTAGCCGCCCGGGGACGGCCAGCGCGCGCAGGGTGAACGTCGCGACCCGGACTATCGCCCCCCACCCCCACCCCCACCCCCAACCCCCTTCCCGCCCCGCCCGCTCCGCGCCACCCTCTGCGCGCCCCGGGCGCGGAGCGGGGCACCGCCTGGTGCTTCGTTCTAGATAATTAGAACTTCAGAATTTCATTACCTCGCAGCGCCGCCCGGCCGGCGGGCGAGATTATTTTAAAAGAGATACGAAATTACCTGATTAAAGAAAAGCGCCATTAACGCAAGCAAAAGTAATTAGCGATGGAGCGGGCGCGCGGGCGACAAGGCGGGGAAGTGAGGGGGGAGGAGGAGGAGGAGGAGGAGGGGAAAAAGAAAATTAGAACCCGAGGCGACGAAGGAGCGAGGGAGAAAGAGAGAGAGGGAGCGAGCTTATAAGCACGGAAATATTTAAAAGTAGCTTCCAATGGCGGGGCGCCCGGGGGATCGCCGAGGGTGAAGGGTTCGGTTCCCACGGGAGGCCGGGCGCCGTGGCCCGCGTCCATTATTGATGCGCCCCGCGCCGCTGGGCCCCCGCTCCGCCCCCGCACCGCCCCCGCTCCGCCCCATGCGCCTCAACCATGCAGCTCCTTCGGCGACCGCGTGCGCCGCCCGACAATGCTCCAATGGAACGTCACATTCACGACTAACAACGTACGAGCCGACCAGCACACAGCATCTTACTTTGGTGAGAACGAAATTGTGGAAAAAATTAACCCAAATGGAAGTTTAAAATGATGTGACTGCTGAAAAATCAGATTAGCAACTATTTGATCTCATGTATTCTTCTTTGAGAGGTTTGGGATAAACTATAATTAACTCGTACTCAGGGCTGGATTTACACGCAAAGTATGCAGTTATATCACAGCATTTAGATCCCTTTCTTGTTAATGACAGTTAATATAAAAAAAACATATTTAAAAATTCATAAAAATGAAGAAGTACAATGATTTTACCCTGAATTGTGCAACGTTTCGACAAAACTTTTGTTGTCTTTATCAAGTAGTGTTATTCTGTTAAAAATTCATTTGGAGCGAGGCCGTAAATACATCGATTGTTTTGCAATGGAAAAACCTACTCGGTGGAATGTTACATCATGAATTCTAGGTATTGGACAGTTGGCCGGTACTTCCAAAAATCAAAATATCCGTTAACTTTTAAAACTATTACGGAACATCACTTTTGGAGAAAATTGTGTGAACTGTTTAGGTGTTGGTGTTGAACACAGACAGACGAACACACTAGATTTTTTTCGAGCAATTGATTTTTTAGTATGAAGGACCCACCTGCATTTCTGACTGCATAACGTTAGAGGAAGTAATTTACTACGTATAGGAACAGAATTTGTACATTTTTTCGTTACCCGTTTTTTTCGCAGGTTTCCGGCGCACAACCACAATACTTTCTCTCGAAGTAAGTATTGATAATACATTATCAAAACATGAACAGAGAGCACAAGGAAGGCGAATTCACTTCTTCATTACAGATAGATTTTCCAGAATATTCTCAGTATTGTATGATGATTACGATAGCATTGCCAAAAACTAACAATTAGTGATCAGCGGGACCAATAATAATAATAATAATAATATATTACTAAAACAAATAATTTACACAATATCGAATTATTAAATAAGTTCTGATGAAATATTTGACTATTAAATTTCTTATTTTAATAGAGCTTAAGTCTCGAGACCTAACCCTAAGTTTTTTGTTAATTTAACAGGTCTGGATGGACAGATAAACCTAATTTTTGCAATTTAAGAATATTTCTAGGCCCTGTTGTACTAGAAAACGTATATCAACAACGTTTGAATTTTGGGCTGTTTTTGAAGACATTTTCCAATTTATCTTGATCTAGCAAAAATGGAGAACAATATGAGAGCGTATTTCAAAGAACGGTCGAGCGATTCTACAAGTGCATGCGATATGTTGAGTGGCCTGTTAGGGACAGCAGTCCATCCGAGTAGTTGACGTACATTGATGGGAATACCTATTTGGATATTGATACAGGAAAGTTGAACGAAGTGCACCAGAAAATCCTCGTGGTCTTTTAGAGCGCAAAATCATATTTAGCTTGTGAAATACGCACAATAAAATTTGTTGTTTTTTAAAATCATTTTGCCACAAAAACTACAAGAAAACAAACAAACAGGAGTCTTAGAGGAAAAGTATAGAACAATCAAAGAAAAAATATTATAGGTTCCGAAACGCTAAAATCAAAATTACGTTGGTTTCTACCATTACTTAAATTCCAAGGTCTCAGAAATCAGAAGCTAGGTTAGAATTTGTGAATCATATCGCTAACCAGGTTTTGAGGTGAAAATATATTTTTTGAGTAAAACAGAGGCTAGAAACCTAATGAAAGTGCCAAAATTAATGTTTCTCTGAATAACCATGCCAGTGAAATGCGCAAACGACTAGTTACTATGGACTGACACTTCACACGAATTTTTCTTTTGAGGCACTACGAGTGGTGTGTGGTGGCGTGTATGTGTGTTATAAGTATACGTATACGGAATAATGTTTCCCAGCGAGGTTAATCATTGACAATTTGTAAGTGTGTTGGCTCTTTAGTGGCAAATTTGCCATAATTTAAAAAAAATTGTATTCAATCTACAACTTGAAAGAATCAACAATTTTTATGACAATCTCTTATTCTTTAAGTTACAATATAGTATTTCGAGCTCAAGCAAATGGTTTATTTAGTACAATAACATTCCGGCCACTGCTCAGAGTAGCAGATTCTCTCATAATAATAGAATATGCACGTATTTTTATTTGAATTATATTAATTTCATCGTAATTGTTCATATTTAAAGAAAAATAACTTTTTCCGTTAACCTCAAGTAAAATATAACTATGATCATTTGAAATCCTTCTTGTGTAAAAATACAACAGTTTTAAAAGAAGAACAAAATTTTAAAAAAATTAAATTGGCAGTAGACGGGAGAGCTTATGTTTTTATTCATGAGCTGGAAAGGACGTAACATTGAGATCAGAACGCTCGCAGTCAGAGAGTATAATTCCAGGTTTTCCACAAGTGTCTTCGTTTACGAGGATCTTTTCTTGGTAGCTCCAGGAGAAAATAAGCAGAAAATATTCTTTGAGTGGTTTGCATGTACAATTCTCCTTGGCATGTCGCTCGACTTCCAGCGAGCAAGTTCATTCGAACTCTCAGGAACGAAGGGAATCCGCTGTCCATCACTTATAAACAGTTAAATGCAATCTGCATCAAGAGATTACTACCCGTTAAACAACCAACCAACGAGCACTTAAACTTTACACCCCGCAAAGAAAGCTGACTTTCATGAACTTCGTGATAAATTAAATTGCTTCGGCCAGATTCGTAGCGAAAATATAAATGTTATCTTTCCCCATCAAGGATCGGTTTATGGTGTCATGAAAGTTGTGTGGAAAGTTATTGGAGAAATCCCTGCTTATGAGCAATCACAATACTCGCGGCGGCGCAGAGCAATTGCGGCAAAGTGTGGGTGGTCACGCAGGGCGTATTCCCGCGCGCGCGAGCGCGGAGGAATAAGAGAAAGGAAGCGAGGCGAAGGGGCGGGGCGGGCGCGCACAAAAAGCGACCCACCCTGCCGTGCAGCACCGCATTAGCGCCGACAAAAGAAAGCAGCCGGCCGGCCGGCCGGCCGCGCAGGGCGCGCGCGGGCGGGCGGGGAACAGGGAGAGGCAGAAGAAGGAAGAGGCTCGGTTCGATTTTTGAGCGTGGCGCGGATTTGAAAGTTAATGAGAACACGCCAGTTGTATATATGTCAGGTTGGCATTAATAGCCGGGAGCCGCCGCCGCCGCAGTCACGTGACCGCGCCGCGCCGCAGCGGAGCGTCGCGAGATGCGGCGCGGGGGTTCCCCTTCCGGTCGCTCGTTGCGCCTTTGTCGCTCCCGCCGCCCGGAGGCGCGGCGCGCTCTGATAACGCCGTGGCAGGCAGGCCCTCGACGGCCTTTCGCGGAGAAAGGCTACGGCCATTCTAGATCGCAGAAATTGCTGTTGAGAAATCGGTAGCGTATTGATAAGATCAACTTACAGCTTTGAACGAAGAATGTCAATAAAAATAATAACTTCCGTTCACATTTGAAAAGGGCATTCATTTATCTACGGCAATTGTTTATTATGTATGACTTTCAGTTATTAATAAATTTGTATAATAATTTTCCTCAAATTTTGTAAGGTTCAAATATTATGTCATTTCAGCAAAACTGATTGTATGGATTTACATTTTGCCGGATGTCACCGTACTCAAATAAATTGTAATATTGTTTCAATGTTATCGTAACATTTTCAAGATTCTTTACTGCTTCAATGGCCACAAATTTCATTTAAACCATTTAAATAAGATACTACATATATTACAGCAAGTTAATATACAGTATGCACGAAAACGTAAACGCAAGAAATTTGCAGCGAAATATGATACAAGCAAAAGCCAAAAAAAACAGAATTTTGAATTTTCCCAAACAATTATATGTTACGTGTATACGAAGTTTATATTCACATTTTGAAAATAAAATCGCCATCATTACCAATGAACACCTTTAAACCAGACAGTTTTACTTTACTCCCAGTAACTAAGTTTGCTTTGATCACGTAATATGTTATCTAACAGAATAATCAGACGCACTCTACAAGTAGCTTTCACAATTAATTATAGATGATTGAACTTCGCACGAAGTTTCCAATGATTCACGGTAATAAAACAATAGAGCCCACAAATCACCGCAGCGTACGAGTGGACAAGGCGATCCAGTGGCGTAATTTGTTCAAAGAACAATCTTTTAACAATCGTAATTGTGCGGTAGGAGGGGGCGAGGCTTGTTGTGTTTTCTTCATAGTTCTACGCCCCCCTCTCTTTTTGAGTCTTAACTCAGCACACGGCAGCTGCAGAATTAAACAAACAGGAAGCGAACAACGCCTGTAATTAACTTTAGCTAATAGAAAGCAATATCCGTAAATCTAGGGGATTTATTTTCATTTACGAGAAACGCAATCTCAGTGTATTATTTCATTTGCCTGGGCCGTCCCATTGCGTTAACGACTGGTGTTCCTCGTATTTCATTCACAATTTGGACCTATGTAGTTTCCATGCTTATTTCACATGTATTCCTACGATTTTCTGAAATCGATTTCCAATTTAAAAACAATTTCGCTTTCGAGCTGTTCTTGAATTTTCTTTCGATTAGTTTACATGTTTTCATGTTAAATTAAACACTTACTTTTAATGAGCTTCCTCTCTCATTTCTCATCACGATCAATAACTTTAAAACACCTTTTTTATCAGTCTATTGCTATTAAAAATATCCGCTTATATTAATTTTATTGACGTCAGAGATTAATCGGACTACTGCAGTACACAATAATCCATCCAGATGGATGTAGTTATCTTTAAGCATAGTACTGTATTTTCAATTTACTTACAGAAACGTATTTCATTTATAATGTGACTCATAAACGTAACTGGTTTACAAAAGTCATTCCCTCCCCCAAAAATGAGATTACATTCTTATTAGTTTATCTTTGATATTGGATAACATAAATTTCTTCATGCACCAGTGTACGAGTGACCTAATACGACCAGCAATCCGATCTTTTTTACTCCACTTTTCATTTTTGTACACTTGACTAACGTCTTTCCTCTTGCAAATGAGTTTAATTTATTTTGTGTAGTATTAAAAGAGTTACAAAGCGATTTGCAGAGAAGAACTGCGAGTCTGCAATGGAGCATCCGCGGAGCTCCCATCAACAACAGTCGCTCCGACAGGAGGTTTCGCGGCGCGTGGCCCTGGCGCTCCGGAGGCCAAGTGGAACGGGCGGCAGCGATGGCGCCCAGGCCGCGGGGCGGAGGGCCAGCGCAACGCTAGACAACTCGTCAAGTGGCAGAGAATAGCGTGCGAGAATTGGGACTGTAGCAAGCGATTGTAGTTGACTTACCTATGCAAAACTATCCTAGGAGGAGGTAATTTTTGCACTTTTTTTGTTTATAATCTTAATTTACAACCAAATCTTGAAACCGATTTGGCTCTATGGTGTTCGAACTCTGGGGATGCACCACACAAAGCAACTAAAAATAAATACAGACCTTCCAGAACAAAGTACTGTGAAATATTGTAAATGCCACATGGTACATTAGAAAAAGGGATATACATCGTGGTCTTGTAATTCCCAATGTGTCAAGTGAAATTATAAGATTCGCTGCCAAACATGAAATGCTATTTCATGAACACGTTAACTTAGAAGCCATTCAACTTTTGGATAACCATAACCAGCGGAGGAGACTAAAGAGGACCAGCCCTGTGAATTAGTTTAATATTCACAATAAATTTATTTGATATTGTAAATTAAATACATACTACACTATTGAGTGAACATATAAATACTATTTTAACTTATGTTAGATTTAAGAAAATATGTAAATTGATAGTTGGTCATTTGTGACCAGTTTCAATCTTTGACGTCCTGGCGTCTTAAAAAAATAATATTTTACAACTAGGTATCTCCCACTAGCGAGCCACCGCCACAGCCAGGACAAGCTCTAAGCCAGTGCTGTCAAGGTCGATGCCACGAGCGGGAGTTCGTGGCTCGAGTGTCACGACGAACTCGCCCCTCCACGCAGTTCATTACCCCGCTACCGGAGACACGCCATCCCTATTGTAAAACAGCGGGGATACTAAGAGCTCCCTTTCCCGATGCTAGTTGCGCAAAGAAGCTCGTGGCACGGCACGGTGCCGCGAGGCGTGCCACTGCCACCAGTAGGAGATCTTGACACCACTGGTCTAAGCTCTCGACTGGTCTCCCGACATGTGTGGTAGTGTAGTTCATATAAGTTTGTGTAAGTAAGGGGTGAGGATAGGGCAAAGAAGAGGAAGGAAAGGTCGCGCCCGGTCCGTGGCCCGTTTATTAGGGAACTGCTCCGGTAATCACTTGGTGTTGGCCGAAGAAACTAGGGAAAACTACCGATCAGAGCAGCCGACCGCTAGAATTCTCGTTCAGACAGCTACTGAATCCGATCTTATAAGTATGCAGCTAATATTCGGCTTTTCTTTCTTGGCGCACGGGGGGTGTCAAAAATGGAATATCTCATGGTATTTCGCGTCGTTCTCAGTTGAGCCACTAGGAGCCGTATGATCGCGACTGTATCGAGCAGTGCTGGCGACTCCTGGCGGCACAACGGAGAACGACGCGAAATACCGTGAGATACTCCATTTTGATGACAACCCCCCCCCCGTGCGCCAAGAAAGAAAATCCGACGTATAGTGTTGAAAACCCTGCCCCCGTCTGAACTCGAACCCTAGCACTTCCCGAGGGGCCGTCCGAGGCGGGGGAGGGCGCCTGCGTGGGCGGTGGGGGTCGCGGAGCGTTTTGCGCCGCGTAATGGAAAGCGCATCGAAGCGCGTTGGGACGCTAGAGCGCGCCGTTCTACGCGACCGCCCTGCGGAACGCCGCGCCGCCCGCTGGGGCCCCGGTTCGAAGCCCGGCTGCTGCGCTCGCTTCGCACATGTAATAACTAAATTTGCGCTGAGTCGCTGATGCTCGATAGTGATTGAAGTGCTACACCTTTCGAATTAATACCCAAACTGGCGATTGCATCCATGTATCAAAATTCCCCCATTCGATACGAACCAATATTATCGTCATTACGATATCTTCGGACATTTCACTTTATCAAAGATATGTGGCAGGATGACTCTTTCGTGTTCTCGTATGATTTCATCCCTTGTTACATGTGTGAACAACAAACGTGTTTCCGTTTATGAAAAACGCCGCACCGTCCGCTGGGGCCCCAGTTCGAACCCCGGCTGCTGTGCTCGTTTCGCAAATTTAATAACTAAATATGCGCTAAGTCGCTGATACTCGATAGCAATTGAAGTACTACTCGTACAACTTTCGAATTAATACCGAAACTGGCAATTATATCCATGTATCAAAAGTTCCCCTATTGGATACGAACGAATATTGTTATTATTAAGATATCTTCGGACATTTCACTTTATCAAAGATACGTGGAAGGATGACTGTTTCGTATTCTTGTATGATTTCATTCCTTGTTACATACATGAACAACAAATGGGTTTCCGTTTAGGAAATGTTTGCTTTTAGAAGTGTTTTTCTTTTCCAACATTTTACCCAGCCAAAAATTAAGTGAATGATGTAAGAATGCCAAGAGTGTTTTAACTATACTGTAACATGACACACAGGCTACCAAAGGTAAGTAGTATATTATAGTATACTTGGGTTATTAGTATGGTGTAGTATACTTGGGGTATACTAGTGTGGTCTACACCGAGACTAACCATAAGACGTGTCTACAAGCACACTACCACTCCAGTAACACGATGTGCATGAGATTATCAATCAAATTAAAATTTAGGAAGCTGAAAAATGAAATCACCGTAAGTATGGGATGATGTGGCAACCTTATTAGTGGACCTACAGAAAAGAATGGATCACTTCGAGTTTCATTGGACAATACTCTAAAATTGTCATTTCTACCAAGGAAGACGCTAGTTGAAAAACGCCAATAAATCACTCCACAGATTCACAATATTACTCACAACATTGTGGGAATTGATAAAAATAACAACACTAGAATCCTTGTTCTGGATGGATGCAGGCGCAAAGACTATGCGCTAGGCAGACTGGCCAAAAGTGGAAGGAGGATTGATAAGTGGTAAAGAGTCCCGCCATGCCTCAAGATACAAACAAACATCCATGCCTCACGCATTCCCGAACATTCGCGCATTATAATCCGCCAGCCTTGCAGTGGGAAAAGTTAAGACCCTCCCGTTTTCAAGGTCTTGCCTGCATTGATTGATTGATTGATTGATTAGTGATTCTGGGCGCGTCGCTGCTAAGGTCATTAGTCCTGTAAGTGTAGTGCAAGTTTTTTCTCTCTCGTGAGATGGCGGTGACCTTCCCCCGCTGGATGGCGAGATCCGGCGCCGACCTCCTGTCAGCTAGCGGAGTTTTCCCAACTATGTATTTCCTAGCAGTGGGGCACCGCCCCAGCCAGAACAAGCTCCAAGTTCCCGATCGATCTCCGGGCTTGTGTGAGAGTTTAGTGCATGTTAGTGTGTATGTAAGTAAGGGATAGGACCAGGAATAGGAAGGAAAGATCACGCGCGGTTCGTGGCCCATTTGGTAGAGTACTGCTCAGGCATTCGCCTGGTATTGAACGGCGAAATCGCGGGAAAATTCCGGCAGAGTGGCCGGAATTCTCCGCTAGAATTCTCTTCCGCACAGCGACTGAACTCGATCAAACTATCTGCCTCGCCTTCACATGTCAACAATAATCTTCTAGTAAGAATGGGCGATATACTAAAACATTTCCTCCCTTCAATGTTAAGAAAGGCGTAATTTGAATATTGTGGAAAAAACAACACGGGTTGATAGTGATAAGTCATTGCTACCGGCAAGAATACTGATATATTTCCGCGTTTTTGTCGCGTGAACAGATAGGACTGCCACAATAAAATGATTATTTACATGTTTTCTGAAAAATCTCCGAACTACCATTTCCGTCAATATTTCTTAAAAACTACTCGTGTTTCTTTTTATTGTACATGACATCTTTTAACGATCTGAAATTGAGGGACAAATACATTGAATTATTTCTGGCTTTAAATTTCGAGGTGCAGAACTGGTTGAAACATATTTGAACTTTTTCAATTTTGAAAATTGTATAGGTTTTAATGAAAATTGAAACTATACAAATATATTAAGCTCATAAATAAACAAATATATTCAAGATCCAATAGTTTTTATAGTCATTCAGACACTTTAATTAAATATAAATGTCTTCTATAATAATAAAAATTGCTGAAGACAGCTTTTATCATTATGTTTATACATTTATATTTAAATAAAGTGTCTGAAGGTCTATAAAAACAATTGGAACTTGAATACATTTCTTTATTTGTGAACTCAACAATCAAACAGACAGCCCTTAGGTCACCTGTTATATACCAATATATGAACATCAATGGAGTTTCGTCAATTCCAGCAACAGAAAAGAGAAAAAAAAATACACCTCCTTCTCAGAAATTGTTTGAAAATGTCAAAGAAACTTCACGCTACATGCAAATACCGCCAAAAATTACAATCTCTTAATGTAACCCAAAACTGTACAACGAGATTTTACTCCCGAAGTGTTTGCCTAGTTTAAGCTCAAAACTATACAATATTAACGAGTTATGTCTGACACATCACGATTTTAGGGTACAAAACTGCGATATCTCCTCGTCAACTGCTGCTGTCTTAACAATCTTTGGAACAGCGCCAGTAGATCTTAATCCTATCTAGCATGTGAGAAAAGAACTTTAAACACAGCTTACAAGTCCAAAAATTCGACCTCGAATTGTTGAGGCGATTCGGATACTTTTCCTCTCAGCACTGTACGTAGTATAGGGAGCATAAGTAAAAATAGTGACCAAGCAAATGAATGACCTTTAAAATTAATATCTTTCATTTAAGATCTACTCGACTTTATTTGCATAAATACGCCACCACATGAACAGACTGAAGTGTTCTCAGTGACAAATTTCCTCATTAAGTCTTGTATCGTTCGTGTTTACTACGTTTAATCTGTGTAAAATTTTTGCCGTATCTTAATTGTGCAGCTTATCCGAAAAGAGAAGTAGCGTTGTACTACCTAGGTGAAAAACGGAAAGGGTTCGAAGAGCCATTTTGAAAAACCGGGAGTCGGCAGCGCGATTCACTTTTTTTTCGCCCTTTTCTCACTCCTCCCCTCCCCTCTCCCTCTTCGTCCTTTTTTCTCAAGCGTTTCTTTTTATTTTATTACTCAATCTAAATTTATGTTCAAAAACTCCACCTCGTGCTCACGTGACTGATAAGCGGGCCCGCGCTATTCGTGGGCCGCCGCACGGGGGGCCGGGGTACCGCCCCCCCCACCCCAGCACCCCCTCCCCTGACCCGCACCGCGGCCGCAGCCCGCCGCCGCCGCCGCCGCCGCCGCCGCCGCCGCCGGGCCAATAGTAATTAGCTAAGAGCCAGGTATGGACGCTATCGCCGGCAGGAATCTGTAATTTAGTGAGCCACGGAGCAAGTGGTGTTAACGTGAAAGTTTTGATCTCCGTCGGACTTTTGATAAACTCTCTGAAGGATGCAATGTTTTATTTCCATCATCATTCATAAGCGTTCGTATTTAAAAAAAAAGAAAGACGCGTATCGTTAGCGTCTGATATTATGGAAATGCGCGAGTAGTTTATGACCTAGCATGCGCCACAGACGAAGTGACGTAATGTGGTTTTGTTACGAGCAGATCATTCCCCGGTCAAGGCGGCGGTGGCGGCGGTGGCGGCGGTGGCGGCGGCGGTGGCGGTGGCGGAGCAGGCGCGGCGGAAATTTTATACGTTCGCATTAGGAGAAACGCTTCGGACGCGAGCACTTCCCGCTAATGACTTTACCCATTACGCTAATTATAATACAACGAATAAAGAACATTAGATAAAGGGAGTGTTTACTTCTTCTGCGTGCTTTGATTTCGTTTACCTACAAGGTCAGTCTTTCCCAAGCACGTACTGATTCTTCCAGATGAAGTAGAGGAGAATTTCTGCAATAGTGTTTTAACGCAGATATTTACTTCAGCAGAACGAAATCATAAGATCTGATTTAATACTACTCGTGTAAAAGCGGTGTACATGCGTTCAATTCGCATTTGTAGTTACTAAAAATTCGAAGTAGTGTGCAGTTTACAAAATTATATTGTTTTTAGAACATCTGCTTTATTTGGCATTTGTTCATCTCGAATTTTTCGCAAATACAATTGATACAATTGAAAATTGTTCCTGACTTCTAAGGAAACCATCCAGCACTGAATTTTTCTAAATATTTTTTTAAATAGTTCACTAGTCAGAAAATAAAAGCATCACATTTATAATAATAATAATACCACAAACTTGGAGGAGCTCAGAATGACACCAGCAGATACTACTGAGCGGTCTTCATTGAAGACCAAACTTAAGAAATTCACGGATTTGAGGACAAACCAAAAAAGGAGACAGGGGCCATTTGGACTGAGGAAAGGAAAGAGAAACATCGGGCCAGAATGAAAGAGATATGGAAGAAAAGAAAAGAAGAAAGGGCCAGATAGTTGAAATAAAAGTATTCCACAGTGGCTCATTCAGGGAAAAAATAAAAATAAAAAACACAATCACGAACGTACTTACACAGACCTACAACACTGAAAAACTGAAATATCCTACAAAACATTTGTTACATTTTTTATGTTTTATTAATGATATTTCTGGTTTCGATCAAGAGGATGTAGTCTTTTCAAACTTCTTGCCATCATGCTATTATTAAAGATGTTGATTAACATACGTTTTGAGCCTGTTCTGGTATTTAACATATTTGAGAGTGATTTCTTCTTAACGGTGGCGATATGGAGAGATCTTTGCGTAGAATAGAGTTGGACGCAGGCCATGGAGCATTGCTCATTAATATGAGGCTTGTAGATAGAAATGTATGAAGAATTTTTGTATCTGAGTTTGATGCTGTTCCCCAGTGTTAAATTCCATAAGCTCACACGGGTTTCACTATTATTTTGTAGAGTAACACTTTAAGAACATAAAGATGATTTTCACCGTATTAAACTTGGCATTTGTCTAACATTTTAGTTCTGCTTCATTTCTATTGCTTCAGATATCTCTTTCTTATATTCTTTTTTATCGATTGCGAGATATTAAACTGTGCCTACGTTTTCAATTAATTTACCCTTTATTTCTATTCTTGTACATTGCATCTTCTTAGAATAAATATGATTAATTTTTACTTTGTTTCCTTCATTCTTATTTTCCAGAGTTAAACGATTTGTTTATTTTTGCCAGGTGAATCTTTGAATGTTTTCTGGTATGAAAATAGGCGGGGTTTGGTATTCGTGTCATTGATATTGTAAGATTTCCAGGAAACTTCTAGTTCAATGTTCATCACATGAGAGAGGTGCGCCATCTGTTTTTGATGATAGTTGTCATTTTCAATGATCATCTTCTTAGAGGGTCCTTTGGTGATGTCCTCATTTCGCCTTTACTGTCAACGCAGCGGAACTGTTTGTCAAGAGCTGTTTAGGGCTGAGGCCCCTTCCTGCGTTGAACGGGCATGACCTCGTAGTACCGTAGCTTTTTGCAGGAATACTGGAAACTCTTTTCCATTAGGTTGCTGTAAATCATATTGTAAATGTTGTTCTCTTGCAATAATTGTTGTAAATGCCGTTTTAATGTTTCACGTTCTTGCAGTAACTCTTGGTGCCGTTGATGAATGTTCTGTTTTAAGTAGCTCTAAAAATGTATAGTTCATATATTAGATAGTGATACATTAAATATTAATAGACATCAAATGAATGAAATGAAAACTCTGAATGATATATTAAAAGAATTTTCTGTAGCAACGAATGCCACAAGACTGTTAATTTTGTTGTATATGTTAAATGTTCTGCAATTGCAGATGTATTTCAAAGAAATTTTCATTCAGCACTACCAGCTCCTGACACCCAAGGAACCTAGCCCAATCAGCGCATACAGCCAGAGACAATGACGGCGCTCATTCTTGCCATAGAACGCGCGATAAGACGTGGTTTAGAGTCTGCTATGGTCGATGGGCGGGCAATACGGATGCGTCATCGATGTCGATGTTTACAAAACATCGAAACCACTAAAAACCCATCGATGTTTTTAAATATCGTTTAATTAAATCCTTTTTTACAATTGATATTTTGTGCTTTATACTTTTTACATTTTCTCTGTTTTATTTGTGAATGTAAAAGCTCCCTAACCACAAAGGTGTAAAAGTTAAAATTTAATAACTGATATCCGTTCATGTGTCCGAACAAAGCAAACACTGTTTATGCAGTAAACCTTCTTTAGCACGAACTCTCTGAACACGAATTTCGCTGTAGCACGAACAAATCTTCGTCCCGGCAATATGGTAATACAGACATTAATAATATTCGGTTAATACGTATTTTTTATCACGAACTCCGATTATTTCGGTCCCTTGGAATTCGTGTTAATGAGGGTTTACTATAGTATCTTATCGAGAAGATTATTTATCCCCTGAGATATTCCCTAGTATTTGCTGCGCTTTTCCTCGTATTTGGCACGCGGAGAGCTGTACAACGCATGTGCAGTAGGGAGCCTCCCCCTTCTTCCCGGACCTTTGGACGGTGAAATGAGAAAGCTCTGACCCTCCGAGATGATCCAGTGCGCTCAGGCTTCATTTTGTTGATTGTTCTTATTATTTTCTTTTGTTTGCTTTGTCAGTTAAATCTTAACTTAATAAACACGATCACTAAGAAATTGTATTTTGCAGGAATTTTTTTTATTTGTATTTAGCCATTACATGTCCCGTAATTGGCATCTGGCCTTGGCTTTGTTAGATCCCAGGGTTCCTAGTCAGTCACCAACCAGGAACTAGCGATGTCTCGAATTCGCTTAACCTTCGTGACTTCACGTAGGTAACGAATTCGGCTAGCGACGCCGGTTTCATGGCCGTGGCCTTTCAATAGAACCATCCTACAATTCGCCCTGGATGGCCGCGGGAAACCACGAAAATCCCGGTCATAATGACCAGCACGGGGATTGAACTCGGGCCTCCCGACTGCGAAGTCACCGCGCGACGCCTTGAGTCACTTAAAACATCGCTGGTTTCTGGACGCTGTATTATTAACATGGATGTTTTAGCACCGAACATCGACGTCGCATGCAGGGAGGCGGCGAGCGGGGTCGCCCCGTCGCCCACAGGCGCGCAGGCGGCGCCCGCGCGGCTCAGAGGGGCCGCGAGGCGAATTCTACAAGTCACGTTGCATTATATAATAAAAGCGGACAGCACTTTGATCGGACGGCGATAACTGTTATGTAACCATTACACAGCAGCGCCGGGCGGCCCTTAACCGTTGGAGGGCACGGGGCCGGGCGGGGCGGGGGAGGGGGGGCGAGGGAGCGCCTACAAGCGTCTCCGATCCCAATCGCCCGAAGGCCGGGCTTCGGCTCCCGGGCGGAGCGATGTTTTTCCACCGCTCATTAAATCGAATGCGAAAGGCCGCAGATGTAGTATAATGCGCCTCCCAGACGACGAATTCGCGTCCGACCGACCGGACATGAATTCGATCAAATTACGATTGCATGCCGTTTGGAAGCAACCTGCTGCTCGGGATCATTCAAATTACCATTCATTCGGGGACTCAGGCCGGACCGCTGGAGTTAGTCGTGTGGATGTTGTTGGAAGAAAACGAGTATGACAGAAATAAGCAATACGAGTACGAGTGAATTCAGATGAATTATAATGGCTTGAAACTCATACATTTATTCATCATTCTTCAGTCATTTTATTACTTTCAGATATATGATGTTGCCCTAATTAATGCTTTGAACCATACTTTTACAAAATATGAAACCGATTCTTAATTAAACCTTTTTTATGTTGTGTAGGTCATTAGTAATCAATCATACTCAATTTCATTTGCTGGTATTTGAAAACTGTCTGTTGTACTGATAAAAACATTCTCTATATGCATTATAATATTATTCATTCATTTGCTTACGTTAAGGAATATGTCTGAAGGAATGAAAGGAATACTGTTATGAGTTTTATCTATATTTATCTATATAAATTAGAATCTAGTTTTATCTATATAAATTAGAAGCAGTAGAAAGCTAAAAGAAACGAAAACTATGTTATAAGAAAATATGGATAAGTAAAAAAAGACGTACAAAAACGATTGGAAACGTGAAAAGCTAACAAGAAGATATTCAAAATCACTCACAAAGCTGTGAGAAAATTCGTGAAGCAAAAGGTTGAAAAATAGCAAATTGAACGTTCTTGAATGCAAGATTAGGATAAGAGAAATCTTTCAACAAATAGGATGAGTTGTAAAATAAATTTTAAAAAAGGAAGCGCGTGGTTGATTCCTTAATGGATTAGTGATTCTGGGAGCGTCAACTGCTAAGGTTATTTCTCCCGGAATTGTAGAGGATGTTTCTATTGGCGGTATGGTGGAGACAAAGGCTTTCCCCCTGGTTGGCGAGAACCATAGCCGTCCTATACTTCGGCTACCAGGGTTTTCTCAACCAGGTTTCTCCCACCAGCAGGGCATCCTCCCATCCGGAACAAGCCGTGAGCTCTCTACTGGTCCCCCGAGATATGTGGAAGTTCATGTGTGTGTAGGTAAGGGGTGAGGATAGGACAAGGAAGACGAAGGAACGATCGCGCGCGGACCGTGGTCCGTTTGTTAGGGTACTGCTCCGGCATTCGCCTGATGTTGATCGGAGAAACCACGCAAAACAACCGATCAAAGGAGCCGGCCGCTTCAATTTTCCTCCAGACAGCAGCTGATCTCGATCCAGCTGCCAATTTATGGTCCGATTAAAATAAGTTGGTGATTGACAGTTGTGCTTCTGAAGCTGTAGCTTCATACAATATGAGGGTATGATTTGGTTACTTTAATAAGAATTTATTTCAAGTGTTTACTTTCGTGTTCCAGGAACACGTGCTCAGTGGTACGCTACCTGTCAACGTCGCTCCTTTCCATTCGCAATTGTCAATCACCAACTTATTTTAATCGGACCATAGTGTCGAAAATCCTGAGTATGTCGGAACTGGAAGCCCTAGGCCCTCCCGTTCAGAGGCACTGCAGTGGCATCCGTTGGTGTTCCGAGCCACGTAAGCGGGAGCGGGAGTGATTCGAGGATGAATATTCGCGTCCGTAGGGAACAGCGGTGCGGGGCTGGCAGCCGTCAGCGGCGGGCGCCGCGCCGCGCCGCGCCGCGCCGCCAGCGCCGCCCAGACAGCCGAGTGCGCCGGGCGCTCGGCGCTTCTTGTCGGACACGGCCTCCTGTAACGCCGGGAGCGGGTATCGACGGAGAGACACCGCGCGCCTCATTAGGGAGTCCGCGAGGGAACGCGAGGCGGTGGAGGAGGCGGCGGTGACAGCCAACGTCAAGAGAGGAGATGGCCCGCGAGGCGGCGTGTGGCGGCGGGGATCATTGACATGTCGGTGCAAATGGTAGCGGCCGTTGGTGGTGTCGGGGACGAAGGCTAACGGAGGGAGGTGAAGGAGCGGCGGGAGGGGGGCGGCGCGGGGGCGGAGGCGGGGGCAGGCAGCAGTCGGCCGACAAAAAGAAGCTGGGAGACGCGTCCGCCGAGCTCTTGCTAGCGGCTGGCCGGCGCGCCACGCAGCGCCGCGGCGGCAGACCGACTTGCCAGGCTCCATACATAATTTATAGCTAGACCTGGCCCCATTTACATGCTAATTGATAATACCCGGGCCCAGCCAGGCATTCTGGGTGGGCCCGCTGCACCGCGTACAAACGAGGTTTTTAAACTGAGGCCATTTTTCAATAGATATTTATTTTTTATAATGAAGAGGAAGAAATAAGATTATAGTTTTATTGTACTTTAAAATTGGAATGGTTATTGATTCAAGGTAATCGTGATTCAGATATTGCGTACAGCTTGTTTCTCTCAGCGTGAGACGGTTGTAATTCGAATTAAGAAATTCTAATTGACATTACAACTTAATGTTCCCAAGATGGTTTGGAAACACCCGTATAAAAATAAGAAGTTTCTGTGGTTCTTTTAATGATCGTTTCAGGAACGAGGCGTACCTTTTTAATTAAGATATAAAACGGGCAAATAAAAATTCCTAATCATTTTTTTCGAAAATATTTAAACATTTACCAGAATTTGAATGTTTCTCTTTACACTAAAGTTAACCAAATTCTTGTTTGAAGCATTTTGTCTTCCAGTACTTTAATATCTATTCAAAAAGTATTTATTAAGACAGACGGAATTATTCTGGAAATTATCTAAATTGTTATGAAAAAATTTATTTAGAGAAAGAAACACGGTAGTTAGTACATAAATAATCATTTTCTTTTATTTCAAACTCCAGTACCAATTTTTTATATAATGATGAAGTTCAACTGTCGAAAATGTAAAAATACATTTTACTGACATATTTTACAATCCAAACTTTGGTTTGCTTAAATTTCTCTTAGCATCTTTGTATCTTAATTTAATCGCACACACATTCTCGCATTATTTGTACCCAATTTACGCTATTACATGCACTTGCAAAAGTGTTTCCAACCAGAAATTTATTTTTCTCCGCAACGTCATTCGAGTCAACATGCCAAGCACGTTATCGCTACACCACCACTGGAACGACTACACACAGCATTCCCTACGCTTAAAAATCCTGAGGATTCTTGCATTATTCCTAACTTATGTAATTTTCGAAATTTCAAAGAGTTCAACAAAAAAATGATCTGCTGATTTCTTTTACTTTATCCAAAAATTTATGGACTTTGAGATTTTTGATACATTGCATTAATCACAAGTACAAATTACGCGAAAACTCAATTTTTCAAAATATTATACATTACCTTATTTGAAGTCTTAATTTTTAAATAGACATCTTTTCAACAGAAAATTTCTATCATTAATATTATACTTTTGCCAAGTTAATTTTTCATAATTTTTAAAAAGCTGCGAGTTCGTCGAAAAGGCGAAAGGCACTAATGTTTTACTATCCTTTGCTACATACGAAGAAAAAAATTAAAGAAAAAGTTAGTCATTTTTGAGAAAATATTTGATTAAAATTTGCCTCTATTTTACGCTAAATTAATGATTTCATTCAGTGGAAAACTTTGTTTTCAATATTCTAGTTGTAGGAACACGCCGAAAATATTTTGAACTTTTGCTAGTTTCTAAAATTCAGAGATTTTAGTAGACCTGCGCACATTTTTAACTGATTTTTACGCTATCTAATGATAAAGATTAATCAAAACATTTGGGGCAAGTTTTGAGAAAATTAAAAAATTTTAAGTGTTGATGTGAGAACATCCAGAAATCAAAATATCCTTTTATAAGTCGCAGGACCTCGAGTTCGTTTAGATCGTCGAAGGAATATTAATTTTGGAGGTGTTCTTATGTACGGTTTAGGCGCTGGAGTAGGCCACAAACGGACAGACATAGACGCTTTCTCGTTAATCGATTTTTTGTTATCAAGGACCCACATAATGTGGATTGTGAATACACAACGTAACAGGGACCAAATACAGCAACCCAACACAACGGGGAAGCAATTTACTAGAACATAAACAAGAATTATGCACATTTTCTTCATAAAGGCCCAATTCGAGATTTTCTATTGGAAAATCGCGGATTTGTGCCGCAGTATTACACTACTATCTCATTACTACGTAAACGTTAGAAAACGAGAAAGTATTATAAAGTATAAAAAGTCAGTCAAATTTTCTTGTGTAGTAAAGATGTCATCAAAAACGTTTATTTGTGTATTTTGTACAATGAAAATATAAGCATTTTTTATTCAAATATGACATACTTGTGTTAATTAATCAAAACGTTGAGATAAAGCGAAACAAAAATAAACAGCATTTAGATCTATCGGGTACGATGCACGGTTATAGATGGGAGAATGTAAATTCAAAAATCTTTGAGGAAGTAGAACTATTGGACGAGGAAATGTCTGAAAAAGAAATGAAAGATGCACACTGAATGGAAGGGTAATTTGATATTAATGTAGAACAACAGAATTATGTTTTCCCAGCTACCGAAGACACATTAACATGTAAACATCATATCATAGGGTAAATGTTACATTGTAGTGACAAGATATTTATGGTGCAGAGGTTTGAAATTTGAAAGCATCCAAACAAGCTCCTGAAAACACCAAAGATATAAATTAAGTAATACGCCGACGACCTATGGATATGTGCCAGATATTTAATGAAACAACTACAGAGCTATTGCGAAGTATGATACACATACGATTGCGATGATGCACATATGATGCGAGACATGACTGCATACCAGTATTATCACAAACCACTATTTTGTTTGAATTTTAAAGAAATAGTATCCTTCTTTCATTTATTTAATTTAAATTTTGTTCATTTATTTTTTGTTATTTTAATTGACTTTTTTATTTATGTATTTATTTATTTGATTTATTTTTAACATATTCAATACATTTTAGAGGCCCTTCATATATGCTTGTTTAAGAACAGCATATTTTCACAATAAGGGCACGCCATGTGATCACATTTAAAATACTTGCACTTGTGTGCACTTAAATATTATGTGAATAGAGAACGCTGATCTGCCTCTCTCCCTTGCTCTGTCTTTCTGCGATAATCTCAACTCTATGTTCCAAAATCAGACTTTTCTAAAATTTCTTCGCAAACTATCTGGAATGGCATGGCGAGCGACATTTTGCTGACCTATGATAAAAGTTGTCTGCTCAAAACAAGAGTTTTAATGCGGAAATACAGCGTTGTAGACGCAATTTTAAGTTCGAACTTCATTCCCGTCCGCTAGGCGTCTGGTTTTTGCGCTCCGTTTTTACTCATTGTGCTTAAGTACTCTTAATATGAAGTCGTGTAGGGATAGATGAATGTTAGAATTATATTTTTTGCCTTTTCTGGCAACTACTAATTTCCAGTACTCTCTATAAAATTGTCATAAAGGGAATGCGAGGGTTTCTGTGACTGGATTTGAAGAGAAGATGGCGAGGCAAGCACCATACTTCAGGTGGCTATTTTTACCCAATATTTACTGTGGTTAAATAATAGTACTCGTACGGAAAAGATATTTAAAGGACCTTAGAGGTGACCGAATATAACCCCAGCAATAACAACCTCAGCAATATAACTCCGGCAAATCCAACAATCCCCAGCTATGCTGAGTTTTGAGCCCGGGTCACTCAGCATAGTGAGCGAGCGATCGTGCGTCCTAGCCACTATGCAGGCGCGACCCCGCAAACGTACTCTTCAAGGTAAAATTGCCGCTGAGCTCTCTTGCCGAAGCGCGGGCGGGGGGCGGGGGCGGCGGGGAACAGCGCCTCCTTTGTGGCGGGCGAGATCGATGTCTCGGCGGCGACGCCGGCGTCGCGCGAGGCCCGTGGCCTACGCCGGGACTCCGCCGCTGCCCTCGCCTCGCCTCGCCTCGCCTCACCTCGCCGCCCCGCGCCGCGCCGCGCCGCGCCTCGCGCCCCGCCAGGGAGAGAAAAAAAAATTAAGCAGGATCGCCCCGGGACCACTCCGTCATTCCGGCGACCCCCGCCCCCCTCCCCCCCCCGCTCGCTCCGGGGCAAATGACCTCCGCGGCAGTCGCGCCCTCCGGCGACGGCCAGGCGCACTTTGGGCGCAAGAATTAATTCGAAAAAAGTCCTTTTGCGGATTCGAATCTTAACCTTTCGATGGTGATACCAGCAGGGGTCACGCCAGCACGAATATTTTCCATTCGTAAGGTTGGCTACAGAGCACATTTGTTTGTCGTGGCATGTTTGCCCAGTACATGACGGATCAGTGTTTGTGCGAAAAGTGTATTTATTTTCAATTTGTGCAAGTTTTATTAAATTTTCCAACGGGACTATTTAGAAAACAGAATAGTCCCTTTTAGGGAGAAGAGGAACAAAGGGCCTTCAAAGTCCAGAAGAAAGACCAAGGAGATAACAAAAGAATGCAAGAAGTGTGTTGTAATCTAGAGATATAGACATCAAACTGATTAATGCATGTGTCGTTACGTTAACAAAAAAGGATTCTATATTTACTTATTATTAAAAAAATGCATTAAAAATGTGGTAAACTAGTTTGGAACGATCACTAGAGAGACATTTACAGAACATGTTTCACAAAACTGTAATTGCCACACTTGTTGCTAAATGTTCTTCATTACGTAAATGTATATGTGTTACAGAATACCTAAGTTCTCACTGTAAATATAATTTACTTGCCGCAAAGCCATTGTGAATAGTTTAATAGTTCGAGTTGATACGTCACCCCTGTTACAAACGAACAGCAGAGAGTTGAAAGGCGCACTCATTTATCTACAAGTGCAAGCGTTAAGCAGCAGCATTCTCAAACACAGCAGCCAAAATGCACTTGCTGTTTGAAAGACATTAGTAATATTTCTATCTGAACTATGACGGTCGCGTGCAATAGAAACTAGTTTTTCTTTGTGAACAAAATAAAACAAATAAAAAGCACATCTCAACTGGTAATCCTTTTAGCTTTGTTCTTGTAGTAATACCCATGTTAAAAATTGCATATTGTAGTTTATTTTATATTTGTGATTTTTTTTAAATTATTTTTATTTTGCAGAAGCGAATCCATGAAGACCGGCTCGTAGCCGCGTTTCATGATAACATTTTAAAGTCCAAAACTTGTCACAACCAACCGTCCCCACCTGTACAAAAAGTTACTAACAATACAGCAGAACAATCACGCATGTGCGTGACGCAACATACTCGTGAAATCAACGCAGAAAATATCTGAAATAAAAGGAGTAATAAATACCAAATAAAACAAAAAGTCATTTATGTATCAAGGCTGAAAAGTAAACGTTTTGCGGAAAAGCGGTTTATCAGTCAAAGCCGCCTGTAACAGATCTGAAGGAGGCAAGAAAGGGCAGTAATGTTCCTGTTATTTGGAACATTAGTCGTCAAGGTAACAGCAGAGTTATTAAGAATCTGTATTTGGAAGGATTAAAGGCATATCATTGAAGAGCAAGAACTTCAAAGAAAACATAACGGAGTTTAATATAATAATGAAATGTATTTAAACGAATTTTTAAATAGATATTGTTCTAGGATTGAGTTAGCATTTCTCTTGCTTAAGTTGATTCAAAATATGTTTTATTTACAGTGATGCATTAGCAGATTATGAAATATCGCTACAAGGGTGAAGAAACTCTGGAAACTTCCAATCTCAAATGTTTTTGTATTATATTTTCTTTAATGATATAGTAATAATACAGGCTCTGTAATTTTAGATAACTGGAAATTGTCAGAAAACTAGACGGAGCAAATATTTTTTTTACCGTGATCATGCGCAATGTGCCGTTCTAGTATGTCAGACAATTGAATAAGGCAGCGTGGCGATAACATGTGTTTCTGGAAGTTGGCCAACGTTGCACGTCTTTGTTATACTATATCACGGTTTCTATCTCGCTTGAAAAAATTCATTGTTCGAGAAAAAAACGTTCGGAATTGTCTAATATATTTGTTATTCTGCTTTCAGTAAATATATAATAATTACCTACAATTGCAAAGTTTGTGAAGCGTATTGGTTGCAATTATGTTTCAACTCAAAAAGCTGATCAAATCCCATTCGATGCATTATCAGTACAATAACGACTTCTTTCAGTGAAACGCACATCAACGTAAGTCTGTATTAAAAAATTGACATTTTCTATCAGAAAAAATAATTCGAACAACTTTTCTTGAGCATCTCAAAAACTTATAGAAAACTGTAGCAACGTCGTTTGAATCAAACCCTGCTCTAGTGTCACAAAATATGTCTAGTATCCCGCTTGTTTTCATTAAATTGTAACGATCTTGCTTTAGTATTTGTCACAATATTAAACAGGTCAGTGATCATATTTAGCTGTTTTAGGAAATTGAATTTTATTGTATGTCTAACGCAAGGGTAAGAAATTAAGGAATGTCCACAAACTATTAACATTCAAATGCATTATTAAATAGTTTTAAAACATTTCTTTATTACTAGGTTAAAATTTTTATTTACTTTTATTGCCCATCTTGATCATCAGAGTGTCTTTTTTATTAAATCTTACATCAGCAAATTTCAGTTTAAAAATGTCATCAATCAGAAAGGAAAAGTGGGGGAAACATAATATAGTGAAATGGAGACATTAATATTATTTGACAGTAAAAGAATCTTAACTTAATCCCACTGATGTAACTCGCACCAAAATTCAGAAAGTGGTCACGGCTTCATTTAGCAGAAATAAATAATTTCCTTCCCCAAATAGTGATGTAAATTGAGAGTTGGAGTATAAAACAACTTGAAGTTCTGGTACCAGACAATTATGTAAGCAAACAGTATATTCATTAAGTGCAATTTGTATTTTTGCACTCTACTATTATGGTATTTATTATTTATGAAACTCTTCGCCATACATTAATCCTCCTCGCTGGAGAGCGATGTAATGTGATTCCCCCGGTGACCTGGTGGTCTGCTCAGTAAAAGAACTTTGTTGTATCAAGAAACAATATGAGTTATTTAATGTCAATAAATAACAAAAATTATGTTTAAGCTAGAAAAAGGTTTGGAAATATATTTTAAATGACAGTTTTAAGCAAAAGTATTTAGTGCATCAAATAATATTTCCACAGTAAATTTCAAACGCTAAAACAATTGGAGGTGTTGTAGTGTTAATAAAATTACTTGTTAATGATATGAAATATATATGAATTTCAGTAGAACCTATTTTAATTTAAACGTTGATTCATTTCATTGAGCCTTACCTTAAAAGTAATTACTATAATTAACTATTTAAGGTGAAAAGTGAATTGAAAATTTTGTAAAATATCAGACTACCGTATTCCAACTTATAAATTACGATAACGATTTTCACGAGTTCTAATCTATTTGTCAATTTTGTACAATCTTTTCCCATCAAACTCATGATCGGCCCCTTGACCTTGTGGGGCCCCGGACAGATTGCCCGGTCTGCCCATACCTAGCGCCGGCATTGGCACTTCGTTAACCAGATCTTCATTACTAATAGACAAGCATGCATAGTAAATGCACAAATAATATTATACTATTCTCGAAGTCTTGTCATTATTGAGACATATTACACAGAATTGTTTGTTATACACTATTATTTAACAGACATAAACTTCGAACTTCCTGCATCTCTCAACGAAGTCCAAGCATCAAACTCACAATAAAACCCAACACTTTATCCACACACAAAGTAAGAAGAAACTTTAGGAAATTATTAAGCGACTTACCATCAGCTACGTTTTTGACCATCCGCTATCTTTGAAAAAATTAAATCTGGCAATCTTTTAACTTCAATTATAGGTTAGCTTTTCAATATTTGTGCTCAAGTAATACTGACGATTTCCCGATATCAAGTTAATGCTTGATACTGTCCATAGAACACTTTTTAACACTGTTTGTTCAGTAACCAGAACTCTCAGATAATTAGAAACAGACAGAAATGATTTTAATCCACCAATAAATCATTGTTATAAATACGAAATTGTTAAAAATCTGTATTATAATAAAAAATATATTTAATATAATAATATTACAATTTTCATTTTCGCTGTATGGCGTATGGTTTTATTTCTCATTGTTTCATGATATGTTTAAAAAGTTAACTGAAAACTAAAAAAATTGGCAAAACATTATTGATATCAGCGTTTTAAGATTTATACTAAGTATAGATTTGTACCTTTAAGGACGTGCAAGTTGAAGGCGATTCGTCAAACGACTTCACATTTATGTATGTTTCAGGAGAAATCAGAAACATAGCAGGATGTTTGTTCAAGAACAGAGTGTACTTTAACTTGCCATAAGAAAGGTCAACTCTCTTCACCGGAGGAAAACAAGCGAAGATTGCACACGATTAGTGACCTATTTTTTCTGCAAACTGCCTTTGCTTTCGTCTGAAAGATCACGTTGTAATTGAGGAGGGGCAAGGTCGGCAGGACCAATTCAGAGATAACTAGTACCTTCCAGCATGACAAGATGATAGGTTAATCCGCTTTCAAATTGCTTCATGGTATAGTAAACAATATCTGATAAAGTCTACTTTTTATATGTCAATGGAACTAAATTGATTCTGTTTGCAGTGTATTTTTGAGTCATTACTTCTTAGTTTTATTTACTGGTGAAATGTCATGTTTCTTTTCTGGATTGAAAAGAAACTACAAGCGACGATCATTTATTTCTCGTACTAGAAAATTGTAACGGAGTGTTTTGCACTTCGGTAGTACGAATGGATGCGAAGAATTTTATTGTACATCCGAAAATCTCTGCGTTATGATGTCCATATTTACATCATTATTTAACAAAGTTTACCTCATCATTTATCAATTTCATTTTTAGAACATTGCCGTGGCTTTTTATGTGAGTACGAAATGAAATGGGCTGGCCCAAAGGAACAAAAACTGTAACTGTTCAATCACCCCTTCGTGAACTAGTGGCAACAAGAAGCGTTGCTTCTGCGGACCGCTCGCCTAATGCCCAAAACAGTGAAATGCAAAACACATACTGCCAGTACAACAGCACGACATGTTCAACCTCCTACTCCGCATGGAGCACACCATATAATTACGTTTTCAAAATCCGGAGCAGCTTTATTTTCCCAGCACATTCGAGCCGGCCCAGCGCGCACGAGCTGCCGAAAGAAGTTCACGTGCTCGCCAACAGAGTGCAGCAGCGGTATCGTTTCGGAGCGCACTGCCCATCGCCCAGCTAAAACAAATGCGGCAGAACGAAAACGATAAAATGGGCCATTTGAAGCATTATTGGCCTAAACGGTACAAGGCTGATTAATCCCTTAATTTATGAGTACATTACACTATGTGTAATTAACTCAGTTATGGCCTTCACGGGCGCGGGCGAGCCTGCAACCTGCGTCCGAGCGTGGGGCGCGGGCCGTGCCATTTTTTGGTCGCTTTTAAGCGCGTCGGAACGATCTGGTCGCGCGCCGCGCCACGCCACGCCGCGCCACGCCGCGCCAGCTCGCGGTTCGCATCCGACAGGGTGCACGGGCGGCGGCGGGCGGGTGCGCGCACGGGCGAGTAAGCGCGAGCAGGCAGGTGTGGGTGGGCGGGCGTAGACGCACAGCCGTGGACGGGAGTGCGTAGACGGGCGAACGTGGACGCGCGAGCGTGGATGGGCGAACGTGGACAGGCGGGCGTAGGCAAGCGCGGGCGAGCGTCAGTGTGGACCGGCGGGCGTGGAGGGACGGGCGTGGAGGGACGGGCGTCGACGGGCAGGCGTGGACGGGCAGGTGTGAACGGGCGAGCGTGGATGGGCGGGCATGGGCAAGCGCGGGCGAGCGTGAGGGTGGGTGGGTGGACGGGCAAGCGTGGGTGTGCGAGAAATTTCGAGTACTACATTACTGCAGTATTCGAGAAGACTGAAAACATTGAATTTATTGCACTATTGGACGAGAGTACGTGCTACTGTTTGGAATATAATTTTGCGTTGTTTTGCTAAGAAATACTTTTGCTGCTGCATGTCCACTAGTGCATAACATAAACGACTGACTAAGCTACTATTTAGCCTACCGCCAGCCCAAGGAAAACAATATCGAGCACAATTATCATAACGTTTATGCGGACGCCTAGACTACAGTGGAAACTTTGCATTCTCACTATCATTTTCTGGTTCAAAATTCGTCAACCCTATTCACACTCACATTGCCTAATCAATGATGATCGCTAAGACAAAGAAGAGTAATCAAACTTTTAGCCCTAAAATATGCATGTAAATATTCCACAAAAATGCTGAAATACGCACAGTAATATTTAAATTATCCAGCGTTTGGTGACAGAATCATGTATTTTGCAACGCCATTCACCTCACCTATTAGCCACCTTGAGTGAGAGAGCATAGAAATAATTATGTGGTAACAATCTTTCAATTTTGTGAGAGAATATAAAATAAAGACAATATATTGCTTGAAAATCCATTGGAGTTTGTATTATATGTATTTTTTCTTTCAAAATAAGATCTACAAATTTAATATTATGGGTATAATTTTTTCCAATCGCTAATGACTATGCTGTGTTAATATTCAAGATAAAATTAATTTAAAATGTAATTGTGATTACATTAACTTATTAACTATTTTTTTCAAACTTTCGAAAATTCATACATCCATGCAGAATAAATTTGTACTATTTTAGTTACTTATCGAAATAAAATACTATTACCTTACGTCACCTTCATAGAACTGAAATTCAATATACACCTCTAAACTCAATAAAATTAGTATTGGAAAGACGAAGTCACGCGAAAAATGGTGGAAATGCTTGAAAGATTTTCGAATTGTGTTATTTTTCTACTTCAAGATGTTTGGAATCAGCACAATTGAACAGTAATTACATTCATATTTAATGTTAATATTTTTAGAGAAGAAATTCTCAGTTTATTAACTAATTCAAATTGAACAAAATAGGTACTTTATCTCTTTCTACAACATACTATGTGGGAGGGAAAAAATACATCCATAAGAGATTTTGTAGAACCTAGAAAGGAATTTAAATTGTTTCCGTGAGAAAAATATTAAATTAAAATAATATGTCTTCTGAATTCTTACAATTGCTATAAAATAATGTTATTTTTAATATTATTGCATCATTATCTTTATCTTAATTCTTAATTTTTTTTCAAAATTATATACCGATACGTTTAAAAAGCAGGCCTACGTGACTCATATGGCTGTGGCGGCAGTAACCACTCTCGTAGGTTGTGACTGTTCCACGTATGATGTGACTGTGGCATGAAAACAATAGCGAAACATCACGTATCATTATTGCATTATCCACTTCATCATTCATTAAATCGTACCTTAGTGGAGAGAATCCTCAGACGGGCAGAAATGTTGACAACTAATGAATGAACATTTTGCAACAACTTTTTCAATGCTTCTCATTTTCGTGTTCTTGATGGATCAGAAGCATTTTTATCTTTCGTTTAGCTATATTTTGGTACTATGCTAATATATTATTGCTTGTTCCCTAAATTTCCAACTAGAGACCAGTTTTTCTTTGTATGCAACACGACAGGATCAACTACGCTATTACTTCTTTTCTCAAGAAAACTACTCAAGATAAGAGTGGTGTAAGTAACCAAGGTGCTAGAACTCGAACTAAACGCGAACTGCGACTTTACAGTTTCCTTTACGAGGATGTTTGTCGCTGGTGCGCTAAGATTTAATGCGCACGACCCAAGTTCGCCAGAAGGGAAGTGGCAAGCTCTCATTCTCCGCGACTGCTTGCGGAAGACTTGAATAGAGAAACGCTCGGTTGTTTGTCTAAACGTTTCGTAACCCGACTATCATGTCTTCAACAATTAAGTTGCCCGTCCGCCTCGAGCTAATATTTCTTCCAGTCGCGCTCAAGAGGATTGTTTGCTCCTCACGTCAGCGTGCGGTCAGCAGAGTACCGGCTCATGATGCCATTGTCTCGCAGACGGCGGACCGCCTGCTGATGAGCTGACTGCTATTTGCACTTTCGTAAGCAGTTCATTTCCCAGGATATCCACGCAATATTTTTTTCGAACATGGGCGTGCTGAAACATCTCAAAACGCCTCCTTCAGATGTTCACGAAAAGTAGTGAACAGCTAGAAACCGTAACTCAGTGTTAATGGTGTTGCTTGTTTTTCAAGTAAATAATAGAATAGAACTGCGGTCTTAGGATATTTTCCTCACTACTAATTATGAGCTTTACCGGTTTCCAATATACTGGTCATTACTTTCAATCAGTGCACACAGTATTTTTTGTAGACGGAGGGAAGTAGTGTCAACCCGCTTCACCAGTTTTCTTATAATTTTTTTATTAATGTTGAATTTAAAATTCATACTTCTTTGTTATTTTATGGTTATTTTTAAAGTATTCAATCGAGATAATGAATGTCTGTAGTTACTAAAGAAATTCAGTACAAACTATGTTTGTGAATAAGTGTCATTGGCTTCTGGAGGGTAGAGGACTGGAGCCATAAGAGCCCACTATCCCTTCCGTTCATAATGAAGAATACATCTAACAAGGCCCTATTTCAGGATTCATATAAATATACATACTAATGTTTTTTCTTATGGTTCGCAATAAGAGTCACGATCTTCCTCCACCACTAATACGTATTACATACTAATAATAACTGTGGTATTGTAAACCTTTTTTTATTTTCAAAGGCCTGACCATCGTATTAGAATTCAGAATATGCATCCTACTTATATATAATATTTCCGAACATAAATACCGAAAAACTTAACTTCTCATTTCATAGTAATCTATAAATTTTCTTTATAAGAATGATAATTTAAAAAAATAAATGCACTGCCGTTAATGTCGAAAGAAAGGAAGTTTGGAGTACTTTTGGAAAGATTCTATAGCTACATGAAAACAAATTCTTGCATGAAACATTTTGATTACCGGATTGTTAGAAACTAGCAAAAACAGGGAAATAAAAAAATATTAGTATACGTAAACATCAAGCTACGTATTCAAATTACAAATATTGCTAAAGAATTATAAATAACAAGAACATAAATATATTTCTATAAAAAAGGTCGTCTGTAACCCGCCATTCTGAATGAATACTTTTTTCTTACGAAAACTTATAAATTGTTTTTGTCGGATAAATAGATTTTATAGAGATTTTGTTTGTTATTTAAAGTCGCATCAACTATTAAGACATTAGCGACCACTATGGTATGAGAATGTAACGATATGGTGATAGGACGATCACCTACAACCATGCCCAAAGCGGGACTCAAACCGGCGACCGCACGGTCCGAGATCACTACGGCACCACTGCTTTAGCGATCTCCGCCACGGAGCCGTCGATTTTATAGAGATGTCACTGAAAATATCTATTAGTTATTTCAGGGCTGTATCAATCGATGAATTATTTCATGTAAACTCAAAAATGTATATTAAAATATTAAATTGTATAATAAATATTAATTTGTATACAAAATATTGATTTATATAAGAAACGTTAATTTATATAATAAACAATAAATAATAATTGTTGCATCATTAAATAATAAAGTAATACGAAAATTTGGCTGTATGTGAAATAATATAAAACGAAAATAAAGGAAAACGAAATGTAGGCAGTAATTTAAACTGGTGAAGATAGGAATAACTTGATTTGAATACTGTTCTGGATCATGAGAATTGGTCGTAGTTAAATTCCAGACATTAAAGCATTGTACTTTGCCGACGTTTCGAAGTATTTAATTCCATCGTCTGGACTATTAACACATACGAGATCAACAACACGAGAGATAATGGATTGGTCTGAAGCAACACAAAAAATTATATACATTAAAATATATGTATGTCTACTGTAAACGAGTACTATATACGTACATTAAAATATGCGTCCAATATACATTAAAAAGTGCTGTGTTTCGGTCGAGTTTATTCAAATATCATTGCTCTTGGGTGTATTAATAACCCTGACGATGGATTTAAATATTACGAAACGTCAGCAAATTGAAGTGGGTTTATATTTTGAATTTAAGAGTGTAATTTTGAATTTAAGAAAATTTAATGGGTTAATATTTTGAATTTAAGAAAATTGAAACATTAACACTTTGCGCAGTCTTGCATACTTCTCTGAACATTACGGATTTGTAAACTTCTCATTATTTTTTTCGATATGCCAAAGCAATTTTTGTAAACATACGTGTGACAAGGAAAAGTTCTGTGTCCATCAGCTCATTCGTCTTCGTCACGAAGTAATAAGAGTTTTATCTTTGCTAATTTTTCTTTTCTTGAGTTTCCGAACGCCCACTACTTTCATCACACTTTATTGCGTGACTTAGTAACTACCCCCTTGCTGCAAACGTAAAGCTGGAGTAGATGATATTTTTGAAGAGGTTGAAATCTTTCATAGTCTTCTTCCAAATTTAGCGACTTGGCACTTATCTATGTCCAATCTTTCATTTCATGAGTATTAATACCTTTAAAACTCAATTTCTTCATAGCAAAAATTTATTGTCAGTAACTGAATTGCAGACGTGAAGATGTAATAAATTCGTATTTTTCACATATAGAACAATTTTGCCCTTCTAAACAATGAAAAGAAGAATACCATCTTTTACAATAAATTTATTTTTATTTTCCCTCATACATACTTACCTACGGAGTAATATACGTAGTAAAGGGAAAGTTATGAAATGCTGCGGAAAATCGATTTCGAAATTTAAACGGAAATACAAAATTTGGGGGTCCCCTGAGACCCAAATGTTTTGTTATGTTTTTTTTCAAAAGACCGTCCATCTGTCCGTCCGTCTGTCCGTCAGCCTGCCCGTCTGCCTGCCCGTCTGCCTGCCCGTCTGCCTGTCAGCCTGCCTGTCAGGCTGCCCGTCATCTGCCCGTCCGTCTGCCCGTCCGTCTGCCCGTCAGTCTGCCCGTCAGTCTGCCCGTCCGTCTGCCCGTCCGTCTGCCCGTCCGTCTGCCCGTCCGTCTGCCCGTCCGTCTGCCCGTCCGTCCGTCTGCCCGTCCGTCCGTCTGCCCGTCCGTCCGTCTGCCCGTCCGTCCGTCTGCCCGTCCGTCCGTCTGCCCGTCCGTCCGTCTGCCCGTCCGTCCGTCTGCCCGTCCGTCCGTCTGCCTGTCTGTCTCCCTGTCCGTCTGCCTATCCGTCCGTCAGTCTGTGAACATCACAAACTTTTATAAAAATTTGGGGGTACTTTACATGAAGTCCCCCGAACACTTTCAAACTTTTCGAAAATTGCAAAAGTCTGAATTCTTTTCGGCGTTTTCCTACAACTACAAAATTAAAGATAGATATTTTTTCCTTTAAATAAAATTTGTTCTCCAAAAAGAATTCATTCATTAGGTAATGTACTTTTTTTGAAAATTTTGGTAGTTTTCGCGCAATATTGCGTGCAATCTTTGCAATTAAAAAGAAGTACAAAACGAAGATTGTCTCCAAAACGGCTTCAAATTTTTTCTTTGAACGTTTGGTAGGGATAATGCTAAATATAGTCTACGACATTTGTTTACATTATTGTATTCATGAGTACACTGTCAGAAATTTCCGCATTACTTTAATGTAAAAGTACATTAAAGTAAGTATCATGTACGTAAATGAAATTTAATGTACACGTACAGTAACTTTACGTGTGCATTAAATGTAATGTACGTGTACAATTAAATTTACTGTATGCGTGTACATTAAATTTACTGTACGTGTAAATTAAATTTAATTTACGCGCATGATACTTTAATGTACTTTTACATCGAAATTACTGTATGTGTGCATGAAATTTACTGTACATGTACTAACTTCAATATTTAAAATATGTTGAAATAATTGTCTCCCGGTTTACGCCCATTTGCTCCAAACACTATCCTAACGAGACAATCATTTCTTTGAATATGTTAGGCCTGATGAATGGCCCGTTGGGATTTATGCAATTGTCACATTGACGCGTTTACGCTCGGAAATATGTCCCGCAGATGTAAAGAATACTAAGTTCTGATCTTGGTACTGAGTAACAAATGTATTTTAATATTTAAATTTGTTGAATGAATAGTCACCCCGACCGGGATTCGAACCCGGGACTTCTGGTTTACGCGCAAGTGCTCTAACCACTGGGCTATTCCGACATCCAATTGCATGGGCAGGTTCTTAGGCCTAATGTATTGCCCGCTATATGTATAAAATATTCTTTACGTCTACGGAACATATTTCTTTAGACGTAATATATTTTAAATATGTATTAACTCTACAAAATTATGTATATTATTTATAATTGTCACTACTTCTTCACCTGTTTTGGACGCGTTTACGCTCGGAAATAGGTTTCGTAGCCGTAAAGAGTACTAAATTCTGACATTGTTACAGTGACTATTCTTTTTAAAAAATTAAATATTTCCGGAGAATTTGAAAAAAAATTGTTAACTAAAGAAATAGCGTACTATGTACATCGCTACAATTTTATTATAAAGATTTTTACAATTTAATTTGTTACCAATTTGAATGTATATACGAATTGTAAACATTTATATTTTTTGTATACATGTTGAAAATATATTTTAAATTTATTATACGTAAGTTCAAAAAGAAAATATTTTTAAAACCTACACTGATTTTAATTTAAACATTAAATTTAATGTACAACACATTAATATCGGTTTAATTTACAAGGTATATAACGTTTAATGTAGTCATACATTAAATCTACATTGATTTTAATTTTAGCATTAAATTTAATGCACAAACATTAAAATTGCTTTAACGTACACGGTACATTAAATTTAATGTACTGCAGTACATTAAATCTACATTGATTTTAATGTACACATTATATTTAATGTGCATGTACATTGATATCGTTTTAATGTACACGGTACATTAAATTTAATGTGAAAAATTGCATTAAACTTCATTATATTTAATGTAATTTCTGACAGTGTACATATACTTTGTATAATGTCATAAGGTTTCTCGGAAACTCAACCGTATTCTGTGAAATCTAGCTAAAAATTCGTCATTTTCAGGATCAGCATTAACTGATGTTAGTGCAGTGCCTCTGACTGAGAGATCCTTGAGTTCAAGCCCTGGCCGTGGCAGGAGTTTCGACACTAGCTAGACAGCTTGGTCAAACACAGCCGATACTGTCTGGAGGAGAATTCTAGCGACCAGCTGCTCTGATCGATAGTTTTCCGTGGTTTCTCAATCAACACCAGGCAAATGCCGGAACAGTACCCTACCAAACGGGCCACGTCCCACGTGTATCCTTCTTCATCCTTGTCCTATCCTCACCCCTTACTTACACATACGCACACTCACTTTCACTACAGTACCACATTTGCTGGGAGCTTAGAGCTTGTCCCGGCTGGGGTGGTGCTCCGCTGATAGGAGACCTTGGTTGCGTGAAAACACCGCAAGTCGACGGTAGGTCTCCCGCCAGCCAGCGGAGGAAGATCACCCCGATCTCCCGCGATGAAAACACGCACCATACTTACAGGAGTAATGACTTTAGCAGTTGACGCGCCCGAAACGACAATCAACCAATCATTGTGCTTGTATGTGCTTCTTTTTAAAAAAGCATTTTGTGTGGTTTCGTTCAGGAGTGTATTTGCTTCTCCAGGTCGCTAGTTGTAATTTATCGTTTATGGGATGGGAGGTCATGAGGGAAGTGGGTGCAGACAAGTGGTTTCTGTGTTTTGGTGCCCGAGGCGTCGGGACGTAGGCGCCGTCTGGCCTTCGGGGGCGGAGCAATTAAGTCGCTTCGCTGGCGCGTCCTGGCGCCTGCAACGAACACCCGCGCCCGCCGAGCGCGCCGGCGTCGGCGCCAGCAGGTCGCCGTGACGTCACCGCATCTGATGGGCGCCGGCGCCTCCGGGGCGCCTCGGAGCGATCTGCCCGCCTGCCTTCCGCGCTTTGTATCACTCAGATGCGCGTATTTCAGTCAATGAAGTAGCCGGCAAGTTAATTTCACGCGAAGAGCGAGACTGTTTTAACACATTGAGCCATGAGGTTGGCGGTGCCCTCTGTTGGGGCCCCCTGAGGGGTCACGAGATCGCGGCGCTGGAAGACTCGGCACATGGGGATATTCTAGAGCAACATGTTTTCTCCTGATTCCTACTGTCTGTAATGATAACTAGAGACAGGATTTTTATGTAATTACATATTTTTTGTCTTTCTACTTAACGTACTCAAAATTGTAATCTTGGCGAATCACCGACCTCCTAACCCAATATCAAATTTTTTTGTTACATATTTTTACATATTTAGTACTATATTACATATTTTACAAATTTTGCAGTTTTCACAATATATTTTCTTATTCTATTTTTCAATTTTATTACTATTTTTTAATGAAAATAAATATTTTCAAAAATATCAGCATTTTCTCTACGTTATTGGTGAAATCTAGGTGTCAAAATTAACACTGACACTGCTTTTTTGACCTGTAAGCTTAATTTCAGAGACAAATTTGCAAAGTCATGGATTACAAGAGATGAAGCTTTTACGACTGACGAGAAAGTTGTATGATGTAATGTGTGCATCAACTGGTTCTCTCCAAAATGTTTTTAAATCGTTTATATTCATTTTCAAACTTATTTAAGAAGGTTTTTTCTCAATGTAATTTCGTGCTATGTAAATGTTCTTTTTAATTAGAAAATTGTAATACTGTATTACATATTATATCCGATTTTACATATTTATTACATATTCTTACTATTTTCATTATATATTTATGTACATATTTTGACGTTTAATACTACATATTTTTCCGGTCTCTAATGATAACAATTCATATCCCCTCTAGGTTGAAACCTAAATCATATCTAAGGAGTGACTTGCTGCATCTTTGCCCACCTTTGGCACTGGTGTACTTCGATTCTCTTACATTGTTTCATACATACTGTATCACAGTTTGACCTCGGGATAAGGCCTCATATGCGTGGCACGCACAGCTTTCAAAGCACGGTCTCCCATGACCACAAGCGTGTGCAGAGGGGGAGGGAAAAGGTCCCCATTGTTGTACGTGATAACTGATAAACATTTTATTTTCATAAATATTGTGCCTCCTTTCTTCTTTTTAAACTGTCAATTGGGGATTTTCTTTAAAAAAAATTATTTCACTTCAGTCGCTTTACAAACCGCTGCCATTAGCGACGCTGTCCAGGACTCGCAACTCTGTAAATAGTTCAAGATAAAACCATTTGTATTTGAGAATAGTAATTAAAAGTTATCATTATTGCCGATTCCGGGCAGCGATAAGCAAGTAGTGCTGTGGCGATCTTGGATCGAAGGATCGTGGGTTCGACTCGACTGTTCGGATGGTGAGTTCGAATCGGGCATGGCTGTGTGTGTTGTGTATGTGTATTGTGCTTGTGTGTCCCTTGTGGTTGGCGTCAGGAAGGGCATTCGGCCTTGAAAACATTTCCAAATCTGCATAAAAATGGAGTGGTGGAAAAATTAATAAAAATTGAGCCTGCACCCATTAGCGCCAACCCCGCAGTAACGGAAAAAGGCAAAAGAAGAACAAGAATGAAAAGTTATCATTGATTGTCTTATTTATCTATATTTTATTTATTCATTAGTTAAATATGTCATATGTAACAAAGTTCAATGGGAAAGTGGGCCCAGAAATGTAGTTATTTTACGCTGAGCATGTCTCTGACCATTAGTGAATGTGTCGAGTTTTTGATTGATTAGTGTTTTCGGGCGCGTCGAAGTGCTAAGGATCTATCAGTCCCGAAAGTGCAGTGCACTTTTTTCGTTCAGGATAGTGCGGTGGTGATATTCCCCGGCTGGAATGGTGAGATCCGGTGCCAATCTAGTGTCACCTAGCAAGGGTTTCCTCTACCGAGTAATCTCCCAACCGCGGGGCAACGCCCCAGCCGGCGATAAGCTATAAGCTCCCGACCGGTGTCCCGGCATTTTTGGTAGTGCAGTGCATGTAAGTAAAGGTTCGGCATTTGTGCAGTGTAAGTAAAAGGTATGATAGGGACAAGGAATGGGATGGAAAGATCGCGCGCGGTCCGTGGCCCGTTTGTTGGGGTACTGGTCCGGTATTTGCCTGGAATCATTCATAGAAACGGTAAACTATCGATGAGAGTAGCCGGTCTGCTGGAATTCTCCTCCAGAC